>JABEVN020003547.1:0-17795 GCA_013146195.2 Codonopsis lanceolata | reverse complement strand
AGTAGTCTAGCTATGAAGCTCGAAACCAAGGCCAAAGATACCAAGAGACACATAATTTCACGAAGGAAAAAAAGAAACTTCGTGCCTTAACAATCAGAGCTTGGACAAACCATCGGCACTCGGTAGGCTTTCGACCAGGAACCAACCTAATAAAACGCACCCACGGCTAAAGCATCACAGGGGTTAACCAACAATAATAACAAACAGGACCAGATGAAGCCCAAAACTCTTTGCGTGCACGGATACAGCTGAATATAAAAACCAAGGCTATGAACAACGACACAACACGTCGGCCCCTGAGGAGAACAAAAACAAAACCCAAATATTCTGGTAAAGTCTAAAATAACCTTACAATACAAGACGAGCTCACAAGAATATAATATGATATACAAGGGATCTAGAAGAAGATGAGTCCTGGCTATTACTCTTTCATCGAGCTATTACAATCCACGAACAACGTACTAAGAGGCGTCGATCAAGCGTATGCTACGTCACGTACTATGCGTCCTTAATATGACTTCGGTACTTGACTAGAAAACAAAATACGGGGTGAGTCATAATGACCCGATGCGTTACTAAACAATACGACATAATTTGAATATTGCTATAAGAGGAAATGATAACGTGTTACTACGAAGACCGTAAGTTAAGGTTTCTTGTATGAAAACCGTTCCTTTACAGTCTATAGAGATGAACCGGGTGAATCACATTCTAAGCAGTCAAACAAGTCGGGAGGCAAGGCACAAGAATAATCATGATTATGGATGTATATCTATTAGGACATCCCAGTCTCTCATAGAATAATCAAGTGTGGTATGTAATTCATTTATGTGCCAAACAATCCATTCATGGAAGTTTATCATGTAAGGATATGCATATCTACAATTATATACATACGAAGACAATCGAGGGTAAATCAAGTAGGAGTATGTATATCTGCGTACAACTTATCATACAATTCGGAGCCTATCACGGAAGTGGCGATCAAGAACAAGTAGTATATATAGGCATTTAGTTTACATATTCATGATAGCACTTTGTCTTACAAATGCTAGAAGAAATCACATATAAGAGGATAGGATATAAATGCAGTCTTTGCCATGCTGCTCTGCAGAATATTATGAGGAGCGTCTTTGTGGTATGTGAGATGGTACATCGACCGGAATAAGTAGTCCAAGCGCCCAATGGTTACACAAGGTACTCTTCTCCCAAAGTGATCAGAATGGAGGGTTTTACGTTAGGCCCCGTCGCTATCACAGGATCTCATGATTAGTAGGTGAAGCAATTGTCAACAGGGAAGACAAAGGCAAGGCAGGCCCAAGGCAAGCCCGGGGCAAGGCAGACAAGGCCGAGGTGGCCGAACAGGGGCCAAGACAAGGCAGGTATGACCGAGGCAGAGCCAGGGCAAGGCAGAGCAAGACAAGGCAGTATATGACTGGACTTATCGGGGAAAACAAGTAATATGTTACTTATTTAAGAAGTCAAGCAAGGGCGAGCACGATAATAGCGGTCTCATTCAAGTCGGTGGGCATGTTATTCTTTTCTGACTAGAAATCAAGCATGAGCATGAATTAAATTAAGAATCTGAAACTAGTATTCTAGTTAACGGATTTCAAGTTGTAGGGGCTTATCGTGGAGTCGGTATTGTTAAATGACTCACTAGCATCGACTCCGAGTCAGTCATTTCTATAATTCCAGTCAAATAGAGTTTGAACACTATATGTGTTCCAAGACTCCTTTCTAGGTTCTTGTTTACGGCAGGTTAAGTTCTCGCTCCATTTAGGAACCTTAGTTCAAATTTACTAAGTCAAGTATAAAAGGCGGAAACCTAAGTTGATTATTGTCCAACTGAGTTTAGATCAAATTCAAGTTCGAAATTCCATTTGTTACTAGAATCATAAATCACAAAGACGTTGATACTCAATAGGAAGATAATTGTGACGATAAGACACACAATGTGCTTAAAGATCATAATCTCAAGTAGACATAGAAGTTCATGCATCATTCACAAACCAATCTCATCAAGCTCGCCTATAGAATCATAAGATATATATATAACATTATAAAATCCTCTCGAGGTTCCCTTAAGAACTAAAGATCAAGCATGCACTTCTTGAAGAACAGAGACTAAAGACTACTCAAGATTCATCAATTAACCATATTATGGTATTTCATAAATCCATCACCACACACATGACTTGATGACTGCTCACCATCTTTACGACAACTCAAGATGTTAATCATAGGTTACTAAGGCATACACGGTTCGAATATCCTCCCTAAGGAAGAATGGTCACGAAGAAATCCGGATTTTCCAAGGAGGATAACAAGGTTCCCAAGTAAAGTCACATATTACATTCCTACCAATCTTGGGACTTCATTAAGAGTCCAATAGTATTATTGGTTCTAGTTCATAATTGAACCCATTCAAAACGCCTCTGTCATTCGAGTTACGATTCTCGATTCACATAAACCACCCAAGGATTAGCGATAGTCTCGCACTCAATCATCATTCAAGAGACTCAATTAGAGTTCTAAACCAAGAATCAATCTTATTAACAATTTAGTCTCACCCGAGCAATTCTCATAATTTCGCAATTGAGATTCAATGAACACAAGGAGATATAGGAATTTATCCTAAGATTCAAATAACCAATTTTATAATTAATTGACTTCATTTGGGTCAAACTACAAGTTCCAAATTTCTATTTCGAGGCATAATTTCGATTCACATTTATCCGGTTTCTAACCCAACAACAATCAATCTTAAATCATAATAATTCCAATATACACAATAAACCCATTCGGTTTCAACCCTAACCAAAATCTATCGATATCCATGGAAACATATCATTTTGACATATAACAACAATAAATCACAAGGAACAAGTCTCTAACAATTAATCATCAAGATGCTTGTAGAGAGAGAACTAGGGCTTGCAAGCACTCAATCGAGCCACAAACTTCTAGGATGTGGAAGACAAACCCAGGGGAAAGACTCTACTTCTGGCGAGGGCTTCATGATGGCTGCGGCTCGACAATCCAATGGCCAAACTCCGGGAGCTCCTCTCTCTCTAAAACTCACGGTTGAAGATGGAAAATGAGGAGGAAGAGGAAGGAATGGGTTATAAAGGGTGAGGGATGACCATCCTACCCTTCCTAGCCGTGGACAAGGCAAAGGAGGGTTTAAAATGGGGGTAGTATAGGTTTTTCACACCAAAATCAAAATGGGGAAAGAAATCCCGCAACAACACTGAAGTGAGGCGGGCGCCTCACTCCTCCATGCGGCCGCTCCGGCCCTACTCGCAAGGGTTGCTCTCGCATTTGAGGCGGGCGCCCACTCCATGCGAGGCGGGCGCCTCGGCTCCTGAACCTCCAAAACTTGGTCTAAACTTGATCTAAATGATCCCAAACTTATGGGCAACCATTCTAAGGTCTAACCCAACTCAAAACAAGTCTAAAACACACCGAACAACTCCCGAAACAACTCGGAGTGAACAGGAAGGGTGCAACAACGTGCAACCTGAAGCGACGAATGAACTTCGAAATCAAACGAGCAATGAAAGGAGACTTTTAAGGCAAGTCTAAGGGCTAATGAAGAAGCTTAAATACTTGTAGGAAGTTGGATAACAACTAGGGAAATAAGAATCCCAAAGGAGAGGCGATTACGCGACACGATTCCCGAACCCGATACGCGAGACTAACGCTATCTCCAAAGCTTCGAAATCATCGATAGACTTAAGGAACACCTCCAACTTGAAGTCTAGCACATCTAAACATGTTAACAAACCATCTTAAAGAGGTCTAGGACCCAAACCGAGGTCACGAACACAAACGGAAGTAAACCCTCAATCGCGTCGCATTCGACTATCGTCGAGTCACGACTTGTAACTTTAACTAGTTAAGGTCTATGGAACATATGGAACTAATATATTGGCTCCTATACAGCCTTCCTGTATTAATCAAGGTTCTTACCTCAAGTCGAGTAAGCGAGGTGCACGGTTGACGACACACTAGCAAGGCAATAAGGTCAATTACATGAAGGTTCGGGGTCTTACATGGTATTTCATAAGTCCATCACCACACACATGACTTGGATGACTATTCAGTCATCTTTACGACAACTCAAGATGCTCATCATAGAGGGTACTAAGGCATACACGGTTCAACTATCCTTCCTAAGGAAGAATTGCTGCCACGGCAATCCCGGATTTTCCAAGGATGCTAACAAGGTTCCCAAGTAAAAGTCACATATTACATTCCTATTTAATCTCTGGACTTCATTAAAAGTCCACTAGTATTATTGGTTCTAGTTCATAATTGAACCCATTCAAAACGTCTGTCATTCGAGTTACGCATTCTCGACTCACACATAAACCACCCAAGGATTAGCGATAATCTCGCACTTAATCATCATTCAAGAGACTCAATTAGAGTCCTAAGCCAAGACTCAATCTTATTACCAATTTGGTCTCACCCGAGCAATTCTCAAAATTTCGAAATTGAGATTCAATGAACACAAGAAGATATAGGAATTTATCCTAAGGTTCGAATAACAATTTTATAAATAAATTGACTTCATTTGGGTCAAACTACAAAGTTCCAAATTTCTAGTTCGAGGCATAAATTCGGGATTCACAATTTATCCGGGTTTCTAACCCAACAAAAATAAATCTTAAATCATAACAATTCCAATATACTCAATGAACCCATTTGGTTTCAAACCTAACCAAAATCTATTGATATCCATGGAAACATATCATTTTGACATGTATAACAACAATAAATCACAAGGAACAAGTCTCTAACAATCTATCATCAAGATGCTTGTAGAGAGAAACTAGGGCTTAAGTAACACCTCAATCGAGCCACAAACGCCTAGGAAGTGGAAAACAAACCAGAGGAAAGACTATACTCGGCGAGGGCTTCGCGATGGCGGTCGCGGCTCGACAATCCGATGGCCGGAACTCCGGGAATCGTCAAATCTCCCATGGAAGCTCCTCCTCCCTCTCTCTCTAAAACTCACGGTTGAAGAAGAAAAATGGGGAAGGAAGAGGGAACTTTAAGGTCATAAAGGGTTAGGGTGGACAATCCTACCCTTCCTAGTTGTGGACAAGGCAAAGGGAGGGGTTAAAATGGGGTAGTATAGGTTTTTTCACGCCAAAAATCAAAACAGGGAAAGAAATCCGTAATTGCACATCTAGCGGGTGAGGCGGGCGCCTCACCCAAGCCCATGCGGCCGCCTCAACTCTGAGGCTTCTCCCAAGTTCGGACCACTTTACAATTACTCCCATAAGAGGGCGCCTCAAGCAAGGTACCATGCGGCGCCTCGGCTCCGTAACCTCTAAAACTTGGTCTAAACTTGTCCTAAATGATCCCAAACTTATGGGAAATCATTCTAAGGTCTAACCCTACTCAAAACGAGTCGGAAACGCACCCGAACAACACCCGGAACAGGATAGAACAAGGCTCAACTCACGCGACGAATGATCAATGAATCAAACTACCAACAAGCACCAATCAAACTAAGATGACTTGGGCATGAAAAAGACTTGTTTAAACATGGCTAAGATCTGAATATAAAGCCAAGAATTCAACGAACACTTTGACGAAATAGAGGCAATACGAGCAACGAGGGAATCGCTAAGGCCAAAATCAACACGGTCGAACTGGCGATTCAACAAACAAGCATAAAACTTGTGTACCAAGGCCTTATGAGACTCAAATAACTCTCAAGACAAGTGGAGGAATGATTAGGAGTAAAATCGAGGTCTCACGAAAGAACTACGCGAGGAAACACTAAACCGAGTCAAGTAACTTGTGTCGGTATGCGACTTGTAACTTTAACTAGTTAAGGTCTATGGAACATATGGAACTAATGTATTGGCTCCTATATAGCCTACCTATATTAATCAAGGTTCTTACCTCAAGTCAAGTAAGCGAGGTTACGGTTAAACGACACGCAAAGCAATAAGGTCAATTACACGAAGGTTCGGGGTCTTACATACAAGCAGTCTTAAAAACTATTATATTGGTCTCTAACTTATAGATATTACAAATAAAACTACTGTTAGTAATCACAAATAACTAGGTTCAACATATTTTACTTATTTTTATAATTGGGTTCCAAACCTCTAACTTCTTTTGATCTGAACTTGTTTCCTTCTCTTCATAGGACCCGAGGTAGTTACATGTGAGAATCTCTGTATTCCCATCCATTGGCTATCGACTTTCTTTTTTTCTGCCGCAAGTCTCTTTTAATTGAAAGAGGCGGTTACCACCCGTCATCCTTTCATATAGCCTCACCCTAAAATTATATTCTCTCTTTGCTTAGTAATTTGATATCGAAAGTATATAGGAACTAAGAAATGAGAACGTTCGAAGAAAGAAGTCCGACTAATTGAAAGCTAAAGAGATTTTATATCTCCACTTAAGCAAGGTGAGGTGATGCATTTCTTGGTGTGATGATGATGGTGCTGACGATTGCAAGGATAGTGGTGTTAGGGGTGGTGGTGGTGGCAATTATAGGGATAACGGTGGTGGTTTAGATGAAATACACCATTTTGAGATTTTCAAATATCCATACGGGTTTCGATTTCAATTTCAAAATTTCAAAATTCAAAAAAGAAAATTTTGGTTTGTAAAAAGTGTAATTTAAGGTTGTGGTGGTGGTGTATCTATAATTGATGAGTTTTGCAAATAGGTTACTATGAAGGAATGAGTAAGGAATTAGAAAAGAAAATAAACTAAAATAAAAAAAAATGGAATTTTGGGTTAATGGTGTTATTTGAGGTGGTAGTGGTGGTAATAGTGGTGGGTCTATAAATGATGAGGTTGATGGAAGAAAGTGAATGATAAGAAAATAAATTAAATTAATTCTAAATTTCATTTTGGGAGTAATACATTTTTTTACTTTAAATTTAAATTTAAGAAAAATTATAAATACAACATTATTAGCATTTTGAACTAATTTTATAACTTTCCTTACAGCTAAAATTTGAAAAAAAGACAAAAATGTCTTTGTCCAAAACAACTTTGCGTTTTTTCAAAGATTAGTTGTAAACAATGTAGTATAATTAGTTGTAAAGATAGCATTTTCCTAATAATTATGCCAAATTACAATCCCCCCCCCCAAAGTATTCACCAACATAGTGCACCCCAAGGTCCCCAACCTAAGGTTTGTCTCATAATGGTATATAATGTTAAATTTTTTCCCATATTTTCCCCCATAAATGCGACAACTGTTACAAAATTCACGTTAAATAACACGTGATCTTCCACGTGTGGGGTATTGTTTTTGACATTTCCTTGTGGGCGTTAACTCGACGGAAATATTAGACATTTTGTGTAAACTTTGGGGTGCTAAATCTACTTTAGCCTAATAAAAATTGAAATAAATTATAATTTTCTAAAAAGTGTATATAAATGCGTGTGGAAAGTTAAAATGTTTTTAAAATGAAGTGGGTCCACCATTCCATTTTTTCCTACTAAGAAATCTAGAGAAAAGATTCACCATTTTTTCAAATCTTCACTACCAAAACAAAAATTAACCCGAATCCGGTTTTGTCCACTCTCTCCAAATTTATCTCTCTTAACCAGGAATTAGATACGCATTTCCATTTCATTATCAATTTTCTTATCTTAATAATGAAACCAAAGTAATCGAAAGATATGAAAACTCTGACAGATAGTTACCTGTCTCCATCTCCAATTTCCTGTATGGAATTGGATCCACCCACCTTCTCCGGTAAAACCCAATCAATATCGAAAGCAATCAATTTCTCACCCCCTTCATCCTCTTACATGACTTTACCTTTATTTTCTCTCTCCTAATTCTGTAAATAATCCAACCCGATCTCTATGGCAGCTACTCAGAGGTTAAAATCATCTAGAGCCAAAGTTTCTTCAACACTTCTCAATTCTGATGCTTTGTTTTAAGCCATTTACATGTCAGCTGTATACCCAATTTTCTCCAGCGAAATTGAAGAGTATTTCAATAAAACCTTACCATTTTTCTTCATTAAAGCCCGTCTCTTCTTTGATGAATTCGTCGATAAGGGTTATGAGTAGAACTGTCAAAACGGGCATGCGGGCGGGTTTGCTCTGGCCGAAAAGCCCGTTGTAAAATGGGTCGCGCCCGCAGACATAACTGTAACGTCCCAAAATTTCCAACCAATTTAAATCCCAAAATCTTGGGCGCGTCGCTATTACAATTACTAAATCACAATAATTCCAAATTTATCTCTAAAGGACTAGCAATAAAAGAAAGTCATAGAGTACTATTACATTTCGAAAATATAATTAAACAATTCTGTAGTCCAAAAACTGCTAAAAAATCTTGTCCAAAATACAAGACGTTCATTCGAAATAAAAATCTCCAGGTTGTCCTTGATGGTATACAATTTACTTAAAACCTGGAAGGAAAAAGATTTGGAAGGAATGAGCGGACAATGCCCAGTAAGATCATATACAGCCCTTCCGAAATCTAGGGAAGGTTTCATTAACAATAAAGCATTCAAAAAGATGAATACTCAAATAGTTCATAATCGGGAATAGCACAATAAGATGATAAATTTCAACAAGAATTCGATGTAAAAGACAGAGATACAAAGACATTTGCAAGAGGTCTAATCGTCGCCAACTGTCCCATACCAGTTGGAGACTACGACCAACCCGCGGATACCATGATCACCTAAGCGGTCACAAGACCTCTTTTCAAGCAAAGATTCACAATGTACAAATAGTAACGTTTCATAATGGTATATCCGGATAACCAAGCCACGGGTCAGGTGACAAAATTCATAATCAAATATCAAATTCAAATTGCTACTTTACCCCAGTAGCCGGGTTGTTCAACTTAGTGATCATAGTAGGATTTCAAAAATAATATTCCAACGGAAACTTGGTTTCACCAAAAAATATCTCAATGAAATTTAAATATAAATGAGATATATATAATGAGATCTACAATATAGAATGACAAAGAACGGGTACGACGGAGTTCAAATTCAAATTCCAACTTAAGGTTGGTACACGTTTCAAAGAAAGGTAATTGCCAAATAATTTGCGGAAGGCTAACAATTTAAAAATAGAGATTTCAAATATCTAAAGATGTATAATCTCTTACCTGAATAACACGCCCACAAATTCTAGGTCCACCGAATCACAAGTAAAGGCTACTCTTCTTGTCCAAATCTATAATTCAAGGCATAAATCGAATCACTAAAATATTTATATTGCAACTATTTAGCCAATCTAAACTACTTTAGAAGCTACTGATTACTAAAATTATACTTAGAAAGAAAATAGTTTTTTTTATAGAGTTATTTTAGAATACAATATTATAATGCATATATTAATCTACTATTGTGTTTGAAAACTATTCTTTAATGCCAAAAGTGGATGTTTCCTGTACAACACTTTACTTCCTGTTCATCACTTTGCTTTTGTAACAAATTTTTGGAAGTCCACCAAAAGTGGCTGTTTCCTGTACAACACTTTACTTCCTATTCATCAGTTTACATTTGTAACAAATTTTCGGAAGTCCACTAAACTCCACTCCAGTACTAATCTTCCTTGCAATTTTTCTCGCTCTCCACTAACCTTATTTTCAAGCTCCTCCTACAGAATATACAGGCAGCATGGATCCCTTTAAACTAATCCTTCAGTTCTAACTCGGCATTACACCAGCTTATTCACAGCAGAAAACTTAAATCCACAATCCATATTTCTCTCATTTTTCCAGGTAGTTCTTCCATTATTTACAACACATACATTGTTTTAAATTGTCAAAAGGGAAACATTAAACCCAAAAAAACAGAGAAACATATTTATCACTTTTACTGACCAAATTAATTTCACTACACTTTCCCACCCAATTGATCCCATGGATACCTTTCATAACTCCTAGTTTTCCATTCACAACTTAGATTTTCAGTTCCTCTTATAATCTTCTATTCGAAGATCTAAATTATTTGTTTTAAAAGAAAAGCCTAGCTGCCATGAATTAAAACAAGGGAAGTTTAAACATTACCTCAAAAGACTTTGATTTACGGCAGCCCCTAAGAACACTCCTTCTTTCTTCGTGCCTCCCTTCTTCTTCTAGATCTGTCGGTTCCCTCACGATCTCCAATTTTTGATGAAGACTCAAGATTTCCGTCCCCTCTTTATACCCTTCACAAGATCGGTCGATCTTCCCCTCCATTGAATCTGCTTCTCGGTTTGGATGGATTTTCTCAAATTCTTAATCGTCGTTCCCTCTTTCTAGGTTCAAAGGTTGGTTGCCGGTTTAAAGGAGAGCTAATTATCTCCCTTGTTGACTGTGAACGAATTCTAATATCCTCTCTTTTCTTCTTTCTTTTTTTTTCTTTTCTTTATTTATTTAATACTATATCTATTATTATTATTATTATTATTAATGTCAAGAAGATAAAGAAAAATAGAGAACTTAGTTGACAAATAAATGCTTTTGTTAGAGAAGAAATTAAGTTAGAATCGATAGGAAAGTCGTTTGAAGAAATTAGTTCCACTTAACGGAAGCTAAAGATATGTTATTTTTCCATTTTAGCAAGGCAAGATGGACACGTTTCTTGGTGGTGGTGATAGCTGTGGCGGCATTTGTAGGGATGCTGGTAGTGGTGGGGGCGATTTGAAGCATGAAAGTGGTGATTTATGTGGAATACGACATTAAATAAATGAGTAAGAAATTAAACAAAGAAATAAGATAAAATAAAAAAAATGATTTCTAGGCTAATAGTGTTATTTGAGGTGGTAGTGGTGGTAATGGTGATGGGTGTATGAATTAAGCCTGTCAATGGATTGGATTTTGATCCGAATCCGATCTGAATCCGATGTTATTTTTAGGATATGGATTTAGTTTTTAAATCCGATAACCCGATTTTGATCCGAATCCGAAAATCCGAAAGCTTAATAAATCGGATATGGATTAAAGTGTTCCGATCCGTTAACAACCCGATCCAATCCGATATAAAAAATATATTAATATTATATATATAAAAGTTACTAATAATGTGTTTTTAGTCATTAATCATTACTAATTTTACTAAATATAAATTTTTCGACGAACTCTAAGATCTTACTAGCGTTATTATTCATGTTTGTGTAAGCTAAAAATATGAATTTTTAATTTTATTCAACATTTGATTAAGAAAAAATACATCGATATTAATTTTATTCAGTACTTTAATTAGAGATGAATAAAATCCGAATAAAATCCGAATCCGATCCGAATCCGAAAATTTAGGATATGGATCGAGCTTTTGAATATCCGAAAGATAATCCGATCCGATCCAAGTCCGATAATTTCTTAACAAATCGGATAATGGATATGACTGATCCGATCCGAATCCGATCCATTGACAGACCTAGTATGAATGATGGGTGTATAAATTAAATAAATTCTAAATTTAATTATGAGACAAATTAAAAAACAGCATTGCTAGCCTTACAACTAATTTTATAATTTTCCTTACTACTAAACCTTCAAGCGCAGAAATGTCTTTGTTTCAAAACAACTTTGCACTTCTTAAAAGCATAGTTGTAAGGAATGTAGTATAATTAGTTTTAAGGGTAGCATTTTCCTTACCATTTCTCTGCATTCAAGCTCGTCTCTCTTTCCGATGAATTCGTCGATAATGGTTATGTGTTTTTTTGTTAATCGCATGTTTTTAATAGGGTTTTTAGTAAGTATAGTATATACCCTCTGATTTCTACTTTAGGCGGGAGTTTTGCATGAGATAGAATGAGGAAGATCAGAGATGGAGTTTGGCTAGAATCGAAGAAGGACGGCGCCAAAGTTGTGATAAGCGTGACTGAAGTGGGAAGGGTTTAGGCTGGAGATGGCGGCTATTTTGGTGGAGCGAGAGATGGGCACTTGCACCGGGAGAAGAGGGAAGGAGAGTGTGTGAGATTAGAGTTTTTTACTTTTAATACATTTATCCCTAAAGCAGATAATGAAAATGTCATTTTTACCCCGCACGTGGAAGACCATGTGATATTTAACGTGAATATTCTAGCGTCCATCACTGATAGGTTGGAAAATGGGAAAAAAAATGTAACGTCAGATATCATTATGGAACAAACCTTAGGTTGGGGTACATTATACGATTTGGTGGATACCTTGGGGGAAATTGTAATTTGGTCATATAATTATTTTTGAATTATAGAAACAATTATTTATTATTATTTTTATTTAAAAACATTTTTTAAATACTAAATTGTTAATTATATAATAAAGTTATAACAAAATCTTATTTTCCACCCCCAGCAAAATGATCAAAATAATATTCATGTGATATGCACATATCATTTTCCGTACGTTACTATTTTTAACACCCATAGACGGGAGGGAGTAAAGTGGGACAAATAGAAAAATAAGGTATGAAAGTGGGACACTTCGTAGGTTGAGGTCAAATGTGAGATTTAGTGTGTAATTTTGGGGGCTAATCATATGTTTGCCCCATCAAAATTAGTCCAAAATACACATTGTCCCCTAAGATATCCACCAAATCCACTTTGGCCCTCAACGTAATTTTGTAGTATTTCCATATTCCATATCAAATTTGGTGATTGTGATGTAACGTGTGGTAATCGTAGTGATAAAAATGGTAGTAAATAATGTTTAAGATCGAGAATTTGTTCAATTCAAACCATAAACCATATCAATGGTGCCAAGGAGAAGTTTGTTGGAGTTTAAGCTAGGGACGATGAAGACGGATTGAATCATGATGTGCCTCATCATTGTCGTATGCATCTGTGATGAATTCAAATATGAGTTTTGAAATTCATCGTGTATGCTTATGCATCGTGTTTGTGGCTTGGTCATTTAGCATCGTGTTTGTGGTTTGGTCATTTAACATCGGCATCTGCGACAACTTTAATTTTTTGTGGGTTCTTATTCATGGCGGCCTTGACACCTGAATGTGACGACCCGACCCGGACCCCAATGCGAGATCCCGAGTCGCGCCGTCCAAATAGATAATAACACAAGCATGCATAGTAGGATCACAAAAATCATGTGGCGCAACATCGCATACATACAACAACTCGGCTACACTTGGCCGGAAAAGCAACCTAATTTAAACAAGTCATCGGCGACGTTACAGCCGGAACCCAACAACTACTCCTACAATTATTAACACATGCTTATAATAAACTCAACGGCCACAACATGCCGGAGACAACAACAACAACAATAAATAACGAGCTTTAGCGGAAGAAAATAGTAGTGAACCATACACATATAAACAGGCTCGACATATAAGTCGGCTTACCAAAAGATTACAAGTATTAAGTAGTTAAGTTACAACATCAATAAAAACAACATAAACCCAAGCTAAGTCTACTTGACTTGCTTCCCATCGTCCTTTCCAAAATAAAAGGTTAACTAATAGATGTCCAAAAGATCAACCTTTATATTACAAACAACCAAACGTGGATCAAGCGAATCTATCCCGGACCGGCTCCTCGGCTCGGATCTAAGGAAACAAAACAAACAAATAGGGTAAGTCGAAAGACTTAGTAAGTTACTACAATGCATGATCATGTTATAACATGGCATTTATCACAATTAGGGTTCACGTTCATCATATAGCACTTAGCACATTTTCACGTAAGTGCAAGGAAATAAATCATACAATTAGGATATGATATAGGCACGGCCGCTTCGTAGCTCCTGCAAAATAGTTTGTTAACCCAATATCGTGACTACGATGCTCGTGACGTTGCATCGATATACCGAACTCCGCCGGCTAATAGCAGCCAGTGACGCACTTATTGATACGGCAAAGGGCTACTTCCCATTGCGGCCTACAATGGAGGGGTGTGTGAGGTCCCAGGTACGGCGATCCATAGCGAGCACGAATCTCTCAATTCGTGAAGGCTATACATCGTCCTACCCTGACATAAAAATCAAACCAAATAGTGCCAGCTGGACTTAATGCAATGCTCAAGTAGATGTTTACTCGTAAAGACCAAATAATGATCGAATTCGACAAGAGCGAACTCGACCGACCAAGTAGGGTATAATTCTCTACAATAAACCAAGTCAAGGCAATCAATTGCTCATAACCAAATAGTCATAACGGGTTCAAATGCACATAAATAATCTCAACTAAACATTGAGTAAACTTGACCAAACGTTGTCCAAACTTCGTAGGGATTGAAATTAGGGTTTATCAAGTTCAAATCTTCCCTAGAATCGACTCCGTTGAGTCTTCGCTCTAAATTCCCAAATTTAGGGTAGTTGAAGCTATGTGCTTCATATCTCAACCTAGTTCATTACTAAGTTCTTCAAGGTCATAAATTTACCAAGGCATGATAATATGATACATGTTCATCATAGAGTCCAAAATTGAAGATATAACACATTCAACATACCACATCTCATGTAAGCTCAATTTAGGCCATTAGCACTTAACAACATTTTCATCAACAATTACCATACATGTTTCTAACATGTTCAAAGTCCTACAATATCAAGATACAAGAGTTTTATATACTTTCATAGACAAGAAACCTTCCTATACATGCTCCTAACAAGATCAAAATCCCAACATACATGAAGATGGCATAGGAAGCATAACATGTGTCCTCATTGACCTCAACCACCATAGGCTTTGTTTCCTTAGGGTCAATGAGAACTAAAGAAGAAGATGAAGAAGAGAGTAACTTACTTGATACACACCAAAGAAAGAGATAGAAGAAACTATTCGGATGGAAATGCTCCCCTTGATGAGCTCTTCAACTTTAATGAATGAGTCTTGGGCAAATGATGAATGGTTGAAGGTAGATGATGATGGAGACCTTAAGAAACCATGGGAGAACCTTGGAGAAGATGGAAATTCGTTCTATGGAAGAGAGCTCAGCAAATGAAGAAGAGAAGAGCTGATTGTGGCTTATATTTGGTCAAAAGGTGAGTGGGACAAGTGTCAAACACTTGTGGTCCCTTTTCCAATCTGATTTGGGGCTTAATGATCAACTAATGAGCTCTTAATCTAACTTAAAAATATAGTTAGGGATGTTAGGACTTAAGTAGGAAGGGTTAGGGAGGTTTAGGATAGGTTTAAGTAGGGGTTTGAAATGTCCAATTCGTCAAATTTCGAAACAGGAAGAAATCTGCCCGTAGCAGAGAAACAAGTGAGGCGGGCGCCTCACTAAGGCCCATGCGGCCGCCTCATGTACTGAGGCTTCCTCAAAGTTCGAACCATTCAAAGAAATACTCTCGGCGGTTGAGGCGGGCGCCTCACATGCGGCCGCCTCGGCTCCAGAACCTCTAAAACATGATCTAAACTTGGTCTAAATGGTCCCAAACTTTTGGGCAACCATTCTAAGGTCTAACCCTACTCAAAACACATCGGAAACGCACCCGAACAACCTCCGGAACAAGCTAAGGCAAGGCGTGAACCACGCGACGAATGAACAACGGATTAAACTCAAATCAAACGCCAATCAAACTAGGATGTCTTGGGCATGAAATAGGTTTGTTTCAACATGAATAAGACTTGAATATGAAGTCAAGAACTCAACGAACACTTCGTACGTCGAAATAGAAGCAGATACGAGCAACGAGAGGAATCGCTAAGACCAAATTCAACGCGATTAAACCGGCGATTCTACAAACAAGTTTATATGATTCTAAACATGTTATGAACTTTTAAAATGATCTATAAATGATTCTAAGACATTTATATAACAAGTAGACATGCTCACAATTCAACCAAGAAAGTAAGAAGACAAGCATACAATGCACATGCAAGAATACGGGGCGTTACACTCTCCCCACCTTTAGGAATTTAGTCCCTAAATTCTTACCAAGTTCGTCGAACAAGTGTGGATGCTTCTCGCGCATCTCCGCTTCCGTCTCCCAAGTCGCTTCTTCGATGTTATGATTCCTCCAAAGAACTTTGACTAAAGGAATTCTCTTGGTTCGTAGAACTTGCTCCTTGGTGTCCAATATCTTCACGGGCTTTTCAACGTATGACATATCCGGCTCGAACGTGATCTCCTCATACTCGAGTACATGAGACTCGTCCTTCAAATACTTTCGTAACATAGAGACATGGAACACATTATGTGTCTCCGAAAGTGAAGGTGGCAATGCAATACGATACGCTAAGGTCCCAACTCTCTCAAGAACCTCAAACGGACCAATGTATCTCGGTGTAAGCTTCCCTTTCTTGCCAAACCTCTTAGTACCTCTCCTCGGTGTTACCTTCAAGAACACGTAATCACCCACTTGGAATTCAAGATCCCGTCTTCGATTGTCCGCATAACTCTTTTGTCGACTTTGAGCGGTGCGCAAACGATCTCTAATCAACTTCACGCTCTCAACCATTGCACTAACTCGGAACCCCAAAGTTTCGCCTCTCCAACTTCGTCCCAACAAATTGGCGATCTACACTTACGCCCATACAAAGCTTCATACGGCGCCATCTTGATACTCGGATCGATAAGCGTTATTATACGCAAACTTCGGCCAAAGGTAAATGAGAATCAGCTTCCCTTGAAATCCACGGCACAAGCTCGCAACATGACATATCCTCCAAAATCTGAATTAGTCGCTCGGATGACCATCCATTTGCGGATGAAAAGCCGCATCTTGAAGTCCAATCTAGTCCCCAAAGCTTCGCAATGACTTCCAAAATCTTGACGTGAACCTCGGGTCTCATCGGACACAATACTAACAGTACGCCATGAAGTCTCACGATCTCACGGATATACAAAAGTAGCGAGTCAAAAGAATACGTGATAGCTATCGGAATGAAGTGTGCGGACTTAGTCAATCTATCGACTATAACCCAAAGCTGCATTAAACCTCTCGGCGTGCGCGGCCAACCTGTCACAAAGTCCATGGTAATGAACTCCCATTTCCACTTTCGGGGAATCTCCAATGGTTGTAGAAATCCCTTGGTCTCGATGCTCGGCCTTAACCTGGCCGACAAGTCAAACATTTAGACACGTACTCCGCGATTTCCCTCTTCATACCTCTCCACCAGAACTGTCTTTTCAAGTCTAGGTACATCTTCGTGCTCCCCGGGTGAATGGTATACTTCGTCTTATGAGCCTCATCAAGAACCAACCTCTTCAACTCCGCATTAGAAGGAACACAAACCCTACCTCGAAACATCAAGGTACCCTCACTATTAACCACAAAGTCAGGCGATACATTCTCAGCCAACCCATCGATAATTTTTCTCAACTCCGGATCATTTCCTTGAGCTTCTCTAATTTTCCCAAATAAAACAGGTGTTGCACGAACATTTGCAAAAATCACCCCTCTATCAACAACACTAGGACTCCAATCCCTCAAATCCTCCAACATCTTCCATTCCTTCACCATCATACACGACATATGAACTTTTCTACTCAAGGCATCCGCTACAACATTTGCCTTCCCCGGATGATACAAGATAGTACAATCATGGTCCTTTAACTTTTCCATCCACCTTCGTTGCCTCATATTCAATTCCTTTTGAGAAAACAGGTATTTCAAGCTCTTATGGTCGGTGAAGATCTCAAACTTAGACCCATACAAGTAGTGTTTCCACTTATGCTTGAATAATCGCGGCCAACTCCATATCGTGTGTAATGGGTAGTGCGCTCATGAATAGATAGTTTCCTCGATGCGTAAGTCACCCTCCCATTGCGCATCAAACACAACCCAGAACCTTCCTTAGAAGCATCACTATAGATCACAAAATTTTCTCCTCCACTTGGCAAAGCCAAAATAGGTGCGATGTCAACCGGTTCTTAAGCTCTTGGAAACTAGACTCACC
>JABEVN020003546.1:0-17795 GCA_013146195.2 Codonopsis lanceolata | reverse complement strand
TTCGTGATGGACTTCGCTTTTGGGATCAATTTTCTCATCACATTTCGACGCGAATCTTGCTTTAATTAAGAGGGTCCGTTTGAATCCGTTGAGAGAAGACAAGGTAGTTTATACTCATACCACCTCGGGGAATTTCCAAGTTTCTGCTCATTGGCATCACAACTTTTATAAGTGGCCTTTGTTTTTTGGGCAAGCAAAATTTGGCAACTCTTGGATTCTCTAGTGGCTTTATTTGGAAGCTTTGTTAGGGCTTGGGGTTGATCTTCGTCTGCGGAGAAAAATATTGTGATAGTTTCAAAATGTGTGTGGTACCCGTAACCATGATGGAGAGTCTATTGAGCATCTTTCATATTTTCTGAAGTGGCTGGTGAGGTCTGGAAATATTTAGCTCGCTACTTTTATTTAATCGAGAATTATGTGTCTTTGCATCATCTGTTGGTAACTTGGATGGATCGGGTTTCTGTAGATAATCAGATTGGAGCTTGCAAAATTGGTACTATGGTTTTAGGTCTTTGGGAATTATGGAAGCGATGTCGTATTGTTTTCGATAATGTTCTGATGAATGCTCAAGAGGTTATAAAAGGAGTTCGTAATGGTTTAAGAGATATGATGAACTCGTACATTCCGAAAATGGCTTCTAATTTGGCGGGTATTACGGGTCTTCACCCTTTATGGGTTTTAGTTAAAGAGGTCAAATTTTGGCGTGGTTGTTGGATTCGCTGGGAACCTCCTGAGTTGGGTGCTTATAAGCTCAATACAAACGGATCGGCTAGAAATGTGTTTTGCACGGGGGGTGGTATCATTCGTAATCATCAAGGCAGATTGGTTTGTGCTTTCTCGGTGTCCTATGGTCAAGGTACTAACACTTTTGCTAAGATTGCTGCTCTCCGCGATGGTCTTATTTTATGTCGGAGAATGGGTTTAGGGAAGGTGTATGTAGAGACTGACTCTCTGGTGGCAGCTCGTGGTTTGGTTGGTATTCAAAAGTTTCCTTGGCAATTTGAATATGAGCTTTCTGATTGCAAGGAGTTGCTTGGCCTTTACTCCATAAGACATGTATACAGAGAGATTAATGGCGTGGCTGATAGACTTGCGGATGTTCCTCACTCGACGATTCATTATACAACGTATGAGTCTGTGCGTCATTCCTTTAGACAGGACTGTTTGGGTTTATTTAATTTTCGTTAATGATTTTGTATCTATTTTGGTAGAGGTAAGGCTCCTTCGTCCTTGCTGGTTGGTTGAGGCAGGTTGTCCCCCTCGTTGTTTATTATTTCCGTTCTTAATAAATTCTTGCAGGGTTCCGTCCCTGTTTCCCTAATATATATATATATATATATATATATATATATATATATATATATATATATATATATATATATATATATATATATATATATATCCTCTGGAGATATGTTTAATGTGGCGAATAATATAATTTCATAATATTGTCAAGGATTACTATGCGAGTAGGATACACTCGATTAGTAAGAAGGTTAAGTGTTGCGATTTATCGGTTGATTTTGGTTGTGCGGACAAGTATGATGTTTCACCACGATTATCGAAGTGTTGATGCTTTGGGGATGCTTAGAATATGCGCTGGTTGTAGACTTGGTCTAGAACTTAAGAAAGGTTGGAATTGTGGAGTATAGACGTTATGACTACTAGTAGCCATGTGGCGACCCGACCCGGATCCCAATACGAGACCCCGAGGTCGTGCCGTAAAAAAGACACAAGATAACAAATAACGGTAAGGCCATAACGGCGATACGCCAATAACTTTAACACATGCGTGAGCGCGTAACATAATTAGCAGTGGCGCCCGAGCTAACAAGCTCAAACTAACACAACCAAAGAGATAATGAATCTCTCGGTCCAAAAAAATAAAAATCACGAGACGCAACATTGGGCACGTATAATATAACCATCTGTCATGCAATATCATTAAATAGCAATTTATATACCAAGTCATCGGGGACATTACGGCCGGAACCCAACATTAAACTAAGTCTACAACTCTAGTCTAGCATGCTTAACGGCTAAAAACATGTCGGGGTAAACATAACTAACGATATAAATAACTTGATATAGATAGAAACAATATTATTATATTAACATGGCACGACTAACATCCGTCGGCTCACAAAAGACTAAATAACATAAACAAGTACCAATTAAATAATCACAAGGCTTACTACCCATAGTAAAGTTTATATAACTTCACTTCCCAATCGACCTTTCCAAATCAAAGACTACCAATTTATAAACTAGTAACAACCTTCTCACAGAACCACACGTTCTATCGTAGACTCGGCGGATTCCTTCAAATCACTATCTCGGCTCGAATCTAAGGAAAACAAGGTAAACAGAGTAAGTCATAAACACTTAGTTAGCTACTAAAGATGCAATGTCATGGCATGGCATTATGCTCAAATAAAACATATACATCTCATATCATGCTTATGGTATAACATTTCATGGAATAACCCACAACACCAACCGAAACCTAACCATAGTCTCATAGAACATCATTTTCATAATTCATCATAAGTAATTCATCTCAATAGAATATGATTCTCAATTCCAATATCTTTAACATGTTATCTTCATATTGCACCGTTCATCAAAACATCATCCACATAACTAAATTATTCCATGGGCCTCACACTTCATCCTTTAACATAATTCATATAAGAACTTATATATGAAACACAACGGCTTCCATTCTAATCATGATTAGCATGTTATATCTCTAGTATAACACTATATCAAAAGTCATCATTTCATTAGCATGTTACATTTCTTATCATAACATTTAATCAAGTAATCATCATCTCATGTATATCATATCATAACCACGTAGCACAACAATTCATACAAGTTCTCGTAAAATAAACCACATAAGAGAGAAGATGATTTTCCTTTCCGTTTCCAGCGTGCAACTACTGCGGAAACAAATGTGTCCTCGATAGCCCAATTTGTGGTATCGACGTCCCCGAGACATTCACCCGCTCGAGTTCCGTAGTGATCAGAGCCATGTTTTCTTACTACAACTAAGATCAACTACTTCCCCACCATGGCCATCGATGGAGGGGTGTGTGCAACCCGGCACGACGATCCATTGAAATCACGAATCCCACAATTCGTGAAGACAATGTATCGTCCTGCCAAAGACTTAAACCAAAAAGACGCCAGTTGGACTCAAACGCAAGCACAGGTAATCCATACTCAAATGCTCACCAAGGAAAAGTACAACATCATGCACTAATCCAATCAAGTAGATTTTTACTTTTAAACCACATAGTTATGCAATTCTATGCTAACTAACACATAAACACATTAGAGCAATATTATCAAGTCTCTAATACCCAAGTGTTCTTCATACACTTAAAAAAAACGCTCGGAGGCTTGACCTCCATCAAAACTACCCCAAATTCCGTAGGATTTCAATATGTAGTTCTCTATATTCATATAAATCCATAATCGACTCCGTTGAGTCATTTCTACTCTTTTAAAATTTGAAGGCATAGAAGCTACTTGCATCATAGCCCTCCTATTATTCATTAGCTATTATTCATGGCTAAGTTCTTAAGGTTAGCAACATTGTGCAACCCAACATTCCATACTTTCCCAATGAAAACCCCAAGACATGGTTCATAAGTCAACACTTAATATGTAAAGTCAACCATTACAATTCAAGCATGCATCTCAATATAGCATTTAATCAAGCATGCTTTCATCCAAAATAATCATTAATCTAAACAAGATATAATTTCATCTAGCATGCTCATCAACAAAATATAAATTAATGTAGCATGCTCATAACCTTCAATTCATGAATCATAGTTGACCAACCTACTCTTATTGGCATAAAAGTCAACTCAACCCAACGAAGTCAAACATTACATTTTAATCATGTAATCCATAATAATAAATCATTATACATGCTCACAACCAAAATTCATGAATTAGATAGCATCAAACTTTCATATGCATGATAGTCAACTCTTATTCTTAAAAATCAAACGAAACATTCAAACATGTAATTCATTGCAAAAATTCTTCTTCATGCTTACAATAAAAAAATAATCAATTAGATGGCAACATACTCTCATATCCATAATAGTCAACTCTTATTCTTAAAAGTCAAACGAAACATTCAAACATGTAATTCATTGCAAAAATTCTTCTTCATGCTTATAATAAAAAATTCATCAATTAGATGACAACATACTCTCATATCCATAATAGTCAACTCTTATTCTTAAAAGTCAAACGAAACATTCAAACATGTAATTCATTGTAAAAATTCTTCTTCATGCTTACAATCAAAAATTCATCAATTAGATGGCAACATACTCTCATATGCATAATAGTCAACTCTTATTCTTAAAAGTCAAACGAAACATTCAAACATGTAATTCATTGTAAAAATTCTTCTTCATGCTTACAATAAAAAAATTCATCAATTAGATGGCAATATACTTTCATATGCATAATAGTCAACTCTTATTCTTAAAAGTCAAACGAAACATTCAAACATGTAATTCATTGTAAAAATTCTTCTTCATGCTTACAATCAAAAATTCATCAATTAGTTGGCAACATACTTTCATATGCATAATAGTCAACTCTTATTCTTAAAAGTCAAACGAAACATTCAAACATGTAATTCATTGTAAAAATTCTTCTTCATGCTTACAATCAAAAATAGAGATTCAACAAGTATACTTCCAAACTCCCAAACATATATCCATTTATAATTCTAACAATTCATAATATCCAATAAACTCCAAAAATCATGTACATCATCAATAACTCATTTACTTCATCAACTTATAATCAAACCCTAGGTTTAGGAATCATATAACCATCATGTCAAAGTCCAAGCTTGCACAATGAACCTTCCTAACATACTTCACAATTCATAGAAATCATCCTACACATGATTCTTAGCAAGTTCGCTCTTAACTTCAAAATAAAATCGCACAAAGCATGCATGTGTACTCATTGACCTCAAATAGCACCCTTGTTTTCCTTAGGGTCAATGAGCACCAAAAATCATATAAGAAGAGTATAGTAGCTTACCTACAATCACCACTATAAGTAAATAAATCGAACATGCAAGGGGTGGAATGAGTTCTCCTCATCTTCCTCTTCACTTCTATGGCTTGGATTTGTAAATGGACTCCTCAAGCTTTGGCCACCATTGATGAACACTCAAGAACCTCTCAAGAACTCTCTCAAACCTTCAAGAAATGTTCAGCCACGTTTTTGGAGAGCGATGGCAAAAAATGGAAGGCATAGTGGGTGTATTGGCATCTCTAAGGCTTGAAAATGTGAGTGGGAAGAGTGGCCAATGCATCTAGGGGTCTTCCCTTGCCAAGTGTCCTCCAAATCACTTAAAACTTCCAATACTTGGTTAGGATTCATTGGTTGATTGTTAGGATGGTTTAGGAACTGAATATGGGGAGTTTATCATTAAGGGTAGGTGTGTAATTGGCCAAAAATAAAGTCTAACACACAATGAGTGGTCAACTATAGTAGACCAGAATTTGGATCATTTTACAAAATGTTCCTGTACTGAAATACACATCCTAAAATTACACAAAAGGTATGGTTAGAAATCTCTATGAGTCTAGTTTCTAATGCATCAAACGGATCCGGATTCCGAGTTTCGTACACAAAGTTATGGCCAAAATACTACAGACCTATCGTAGCCTTCGGAAATACGCGAATTTCCGAAAATCAAACTCGAGCGTGTGTAAACGTTCACACGACCACTCAAAAATAATTCTAAGTTAATTCCCCACAGTCCCCTAGTCATCTAGGGTTAAAATAATACCAACCGAAAAGGTCGTACAAAGAAGAAGAACGACAAGAAGTAAAGTAGCAATCAAACCGTCGATTCGACAAGCATTCAAACAAGATTTAAATCATGTTAAGGATGCTATGAATGATCTCTAATACTTACATATGTGCATCCATCTAGAAGTATAACACATCTAAAAATTTTATTTAATCATCATGTAAAGATCTAGGACCAAATCGAGGTCAGGAACACAAAACCCGAGTAAACTCTCAATCGCGTCGCATTTCGACTATCGTCGAGTTACGACTTGTGACTTTAGCAAGTTAACAACTAAATGGCATCTCTTAAAAGTATTTTGGTCTTAATGTGATCTCTCATACACATCTAGACTCTCTCAGAAAGCAAATAAGCGATCAACAAGGGAAGAAGTGCGAGCATTGCACGCAATTCAAGCTAACCGGGAATCGGGGTCTTACAAGCCACGTCGGTTCGTGGTGACTTCTTGTGAGTTTTTTGGTTGTGTGTACTAGGTACACGAGTTTTGTGGTAAATAAAATTGTTGTTTGCCAAGGTAATAGACCTTGTTACTTGGCTTGATTGTATTCAGTTATGTGCATTAGTTGTAGGAAACACCTACTTGATGCATCTACATTGTAGTATATTAAATTCTCATTTCATAATTATTATCTCCTGCTCATTCATTTCATTAGCATAGGAGACTGTTTAAAGGATTCTTAAGATTTTCTCATAACCCTTTGCATCCTTGCAAAGAAAGCTTTTGAAATCCAATTTAGCCGGTACCCTAAATTGGTGATCAAAAGAGGTTCGTTGTTGGACTAGGATTGGTATGAGTTAGGGTAGAAATTGACTATACCCGTTACCAAATGGAATGGACATAAATGGAAAGAATTTTCAAAACATTTCATTGCTGTGCTCTTACGTGTTCTTACCCACAATAGGGAGATCGCGAGTATGATTTACATGGCTTGAAATGTCGACTGATTGGCTCTAATTTGGTTGAGAATTGCTCTATAGGCAATTAGTACTTCTTGTAACTTAAGATCTTTTATGCGCAAATTTCATGGTGTGCCCCGGGACAAAAAGTTTCGGTAGTTGAATGTTTATGGTATGCTTGAACTTGTTTTCATGTTAAACTTTGGGATTTGTGTACAAGATTGGTTAGTGTTGTTCGTATGTGTTTTCGCGACTCGAATATGAGTAATATTATTTCCAATCTGAAGAGTTTAGTGTTGTTGTGCCTATTGAGAGGTCCTGAAACCTGAGTCCGGATCACGGTAGTTTGATCCTCACATGTTTGTTTGAGTTATTGTGATGGTAGACTTGGAGATTAAGTCTAGATTTATGGTTTTGGACATTGAGTGTTCACTCGGATTTGAGAGACACCGTAGTTGTGTGTGGGTATTTGTGGTTAAGTGATGACCCGACGTTGGTTTGTGTCACGGTTTAGAATTCGGGGGACAAATTCTTTTTAAGGGGGAGAGGATGTAAGACCCCAGCTCCCGGTTAGCTTGAATTACGTGCAATGCTCACATTTCTTCTTTGGTTGATTGCTTGTTGGGTTTGTGAGAGAGTCTGGATGTGTATGAGAGATCACATTAAGACCAAAATACTTTTAAGAGATGCCATATAATTGTGGACTTGCTACAGTCGCAAGTCGTAACTCGACGATAGTCGAAATGCGACGTGATTAAGAATTTGCTTGCGTTTCGTGTTCCTGACCTCGTTTTGGTCCTAGACCTTTACATGATGATTAAATAACATGTTTAGATGTATTAGACTTATAGTTGGATGTATTCCTTAAGTCTTGCGATGTTTTGACGCTTCGAGGATAACAATTCTTCTTATCGCGTAGTTCGAGATTAAGCCAAGTGATCGTCTCATCTTTCGGGAGTCCTTTTCTCCTATTTGTTGTTCATCATCTGAGAGGCATTCAA
The DNA here is from genome assembly GCA_013146195.2 of Codonopsis lanceolata. NCBI lineage: Eukaryota > Viridiplantae > Streptophyta > Magnoliopsida > Asterales > Campanulaceae > Codonopsis > Codonopsis lanceolata. The sequence goes on along the minus strand of JABEVN020003546.1, from coordinate 10,028 downwards.
GCCTATTCTATATCCCTTTTAAGTTTTAATAACCATGGGTTGTTGCCCGTCCGTTTGTGGTTTCATTCGACGTTTCGTTAGCGAGATGTCGCGCCTTGCGTCGATTTCGCTTCGGGTTGTTTCGGGAGTTGTTGTGAGGGTTCTGGACCTACTTTGAGGGTGGTTTGAGACTTGTTTTGGTTAGCTAAGAGTATGAGGACATTAAGGGTTGAATTATAGGCCGTTTCGAAGCTATAAGGCTTGCGGTTGCATGCGGGAGAGACCGAGGCTAGGCAAGGAAGCAAAATTGGAGAAGCTTGGAATGCTGGCACAAAGTGCTCGCATGGTAGACCACCATGCGACTGCATCCTCTCCTGGCCCCTGTTACGGGATTTTCTGCCCAATTCCAACAAATGCCTATCCTACCCCCGCCTAAACCCATCCTAAACTAATCTTAAATATCTTCCTAACTACCTTAAGACATGTCCTAATCATCTATTAGAGTTTTAAGGTGAGATTAGTGTGGTTAATTAGAGGGAAACAACCCCATCAATCTAAACATCACCCACTTACTTCATAACCGTTATAAACCACAAACACACCACTTAAGCCTTCATTTTCTACCTACAACTTCTAAAAAACGTGGGAGACTTCTTGGAGAGCTTGAGAGAAGAGTTTCTAGGTTTCTTGAGAACCCAACCCTTGGAATCCATAGCTTGAGGCCTCAATTTCTCAATCCACACCATAGATTTGAAAAAGAGATTGAGGAGAACACAACCCACCACTTGGAATTCTGAAATTGTAACTTGTAGGGGCTGAATCAAGGTAAGTTACTACATCTATTTCTCTTTGTTTTTGCCCCATTGACCCTAGGGAAAACAACCTTGGTGCTATGTGAGGTCAATGGGTGCATTTTTAGGGCTTTTCTAGAGATGCCATGAACCCTAGATTCCTAAATGTTGATTTTGCTTGGATGAACCTACTTGGGATCTTGATTAGCATGTTATTCATGTGTAGTATAGTATATTAACCCATGCTATGTGATTATTTCATGTGTTGTGAGCATGATTGGTGAGGTTGCTTGAAAGGGTATATGCCCAAATGAGGATTTGGCTTGGATGAACATGATTGAAACCTTGATTAGTATAATATACATGTGTAGTATAGTATATTAATCCATTTTATGTGATTATTTCATGTTTTGTGGGCATGATTGGTGAAGTGACCTAAATGGGTTTATGCACAAAAATGGGAATTTGCCCGATGTTGCCTAACCAAGTGTTTTGTTGGGATTTTATGGATTTAATGAGCTTGGGAATCTTGCCAATGATGTTAGTTATGGACATAGGAGGGTATTGTAGCCCATGGCTTCTATGCCCTAAATTTTGGAAAGTGTAGATTGGACTTAACGGAGTCATTATAAGTTCGATAATGTGCTAAACGAACTTGGGTTGAAATCCTATGACGATTGGGTTTCGTTTGATTAACGTTGTGAAATGCATAGTCTCCAAACTTTAAATGGAATTATAATTGTGATGAGCTTTATGGATTTTTAGTCTTGGGAATCAAGCCCGAATGAATATTGGGATTTTGTTGTAAACTTTAATGAAATGTTAAAGTGCGGATTTATGAGACAGATAAAAAATGAAATGTAGTATTAAGACTCAACGGAGTCATTATAAGGCCAATAATATGATAATGAGCCTTGGGTTAAAACCCTACGATGTTTGGGTTTTGGGTTGATTATGTATGTACGCACCGAGCATCTTGTTTTGTGTCCATTGAAACACTCATGTTATAGAGATTCATTGGAAATATATTATGAGCGTGCTTGTAAGAGCACGGAACATTAGAGACCAACCTATGGTCTTGGGTATATTTAAGAGATGATTAAGAAAGAATTCTCTCCTTAAGGAATTTGGTCGCATGCATATAAATGCACTTGTGAGAAAGTGACTACGGAGTAGTCATGAGGTTCTTAGTATGATAATGGAGATGTCAATCATATACGACAATTAGAACTATAATTGAGTCCGGTGTGCTTAAAATAAAGACTAAAATATCAAGTCTTCAGTTGTGGATATTCTTAGACTAACGTAGTAGTCTTGGTTTGATATTGAGTGGAGGATTATTATAAACCTCACATTATGATTTATTCAGCTTGCATGTTATTCTTGATTGGGTGATAACTTGGGGACTTATGAGTACCTCAATATGTGGTTCTTGAACTAAACTTGTAAGTTAGTTGAACATGTTGTTTATATGCAAATATGTGCATTGTTCACGGGGTTTTGTAGAGCATTATGTCCTACTTGATTATATGCAAATAAGTACATTGTTATGAAAGTTTGTAGAGCATTATGTCCTACATGATTTGATGAGCCCGATATTAATGAACTTGGTCTCATTTGGTTTATGCAAGTAAATACCTACTTGAGCACTTTTGGTTTAAGTCCAGCTGGCGGGTTTGGTTGTAGTGTGGGCAATGGGACGATTCATAGTCTTTGGAAACAATCGATATGAATCGTTGCATTGGTTCCCTTTCTCCTCACTATTTGGCCAATAGTGGGATGTGATCTCGAGTTATGCCATCTAGCCTGACATCGAGCTCTCATTTCTCATCCTAGGCTGGATGAATGTAACGAGTACTCATTAAAGGAAAACTGATGAGTTGTGATTATTTGGGGATGAAACCCAAGGTATGATTGGTTAGGTGTTGAACCCGGATTTTGGTTTGAGGATGAATCTCATGGTAAGCTTGGAAGGGTGTTGGTCCCGGATTTGGTTGTAACGGTTCGATTTACGTTTCTTGTTACACATGTTTAATTATGAGCATATATATGAAAGACATTATGCTACATAGTTTATGTGAGTTTATGTGATTTGGTAATTAAGTGCATGATTATTGTTGGTATACTAGTATGATACCATGATTCTTATATGTTTGTGCATTATGCCATGCCATCACATAATATGCCACGAAGTTGCATTTAGTAACTTACTGGGTCATTATGACTCACTCCGTGTGGTTGTTTTTCCCTTGTGTGTGCAGTGATCCCGTTAGTACGCGCGGCGACTTCGTATAGCGATTTGAAGCAGGTGGTCTTTCGGGCAATAAGCTTGGAGTTACTATTATTATTGTTATTAATTAATTGTGAGACACGGATGTAAAGTTATGTAGACTTTACTTGGGTAGCTAGATTATAGTTGTTGATTCTTATGTTAGATTTATATCTGTTCAATTCATTACATTAGTTTTATACTTCAGTGGCTAATTGGGATGCGTATCGATTAGCGTGGCAACTGTGTATAGAACTTTGCCTTGTATAGTTTTTATAGGACTTCACAAGTTCAGCGGAAGACCTCTTCACAGCTTCACCGGAAGACCTGCTTAAAGCTTAGGAACCTGCACCTTGTGTCCACTGGTCTCTTATGACGTGTCCAATCCAAAGAACGACTATTGATTAATTCATTCTTATTCTACATCTTTATTTGAATTAAATCCAAGACATTCCCTGACATGTCAAGCCGCCGAAAGCAACCTTTCCAAAAAGCAGGAAGACTTTTCGTCCTGAACAGTGAAAGCAGGAAAAGCAGACTATCCCCTAGTTTCTGCAACAACTCTCAGATCTGACACCTAAATCGCCCACCCTTTTTTTTGAAGATCTCAGAAATCATTCCCTGCTCTAGATATCTGTGAAGACGAAAATCCTTGACTGACAACCCCATGCATTTAATGCATTGATGAAAAGAGCTGTTGAAGTATTCGTCTTCTCCAACGGATCTTTTGATGAGCACCTGCTATAAATACTGTCATTGAAGACTGAAACAAAAACACTATATAGAATCAATCGAACACTTAAGGATTGCTCTGAAACTTCATAAACTCCAAGTCTTCAGCTCAGTGCAATCAAGAGATCCTCTACAGATCTACAAGTCCTCGTCAACAACAAGAAGCTGCTCATCAACATTTATTGTTTTATCTTCTTGTTGTTTACTTCCATTAACTATACTTCTGCACGAATTAAATATGTTGTATTTACAGATATTTAATTCCCTAAGACCCCAAACACAAGTCAATATTTTGTACACGATCCATTAGGGATATTCTTTGTAATTGATCTAGTGGAAAACATAGTGCACAATTTAAATCCAAGGTTGACTGCCTTGGTGGTGGACGTAGCACTCCTTATAGTGTGAACCATCCCAAAATACTTGTGTTATTCCTTATTGTTTGTCTGATATTTCAACTGCATAATTACTTTGATTATCATTATCCATTTACAGCATAACTTAAGTAACTTGTAAAGGTCTACCGGTAGTCCTTATCGGCAGACCTGGAACAACTACTTTGAAGGTCTTCCGCTACTTGAATCTTTTCGATAGATTGCAAGTATCTTTCAAAGTATTTACCAAAAAGTTTTAAGTGTTTAATAAGCTATTCAACCCCCCCCCCCTTCTAGCTTATTATTGTGCCCATCGGGACCCACAATAGTCGTATAATATTGTTATGTATTTGGGAGCCGGCTAGTATAGTCGAGCTATTGTATCTTTAGAAGTTATTTCCGTTGTCATTTCTAGAAAGTTTAGCTCGTTTATTCTAATACTGAGTTATTGTTGTTTCTACCTCCGACAGCTTTAGTTGTGAGATCGTGGTTGGTGGTCTAGCATTTGAAATAATATTGTTGTAGTTGAATTGTCCCTCCGGCATGTTATAGCCGTTGAGTGGTTGTTTATCAGGTTGGGATTTTGTTGGGTTACCGGCCTTTGGTTGCCGATGGTTTGTTGCGCGTGTCTAATGTTGCGTCACGTGCGTCGAATTTTTGGGCCGAGAGATTTACTATCTCTGTGGTTGTTTTTATTTCGGAGCTTGTTAGCTCGTGTCCCATTCTGTTTATACTTCCGCTAGTTTTTATTATTCCGTATCGCCGTTATGGCTTTACCTTCCTGTTTCGAGCTTGATGGCTCATCTCTTGACTCGCACCATTATGCTTAGTAGGTGCTTGTATGTCTCTTAGTTTGTCCTGACGGCACGACCTTGGGATCCTGTCTTGAGATCCGGGTCAGGTCGTCACACAGTTCAGAAACTTTCACCGCACAGTGAGTGATCGTCCTCCCGAGTGAGCGCCAAAGGATTTTTTTCCTCTAGCCTCGAAGCTCCGCCAAATGTCCCCCAAACACTAAAACTCACTAGCAAAAGTGAAACCTAGCTACCCTGCTAGGATTCCGCCTATTTCATTGGTCCAAAATTCTCAAAAAGAGCAGTTGCCCTGACTGAATTCAGACGTCAAATCAGCCAAAAGCAAGCAGTTGCTCTGCCCGATTTCCGACGCCACTAAGCAAACAAAAGCAGCTAAAGAGCAGTTGTGCCGCTCGGATCTTGAGGCTAAAAGCAACCAAAAGGAGCAGTCACCCAGCCTGAATCCCCGCAACAGCAAAGCAGCAGCCTAGAACTTGCCAGAAGCTAGTTGGTATGGGATAAAACCCACACGCTTCAAGAGGTAGGCTTATTAAAGTTTTTATTTATAAAAAGTTCTATTTAGACTAGTCTAATGTAAGAAAAATAAACAGTTATGCTGCCCGAAATTCTATAAAAAATAGGACTAAAAAGAGCCATTATTATGGGCAAATATTTATAAATGTATTTTTAACTCCAAGAAGGAGGCTGGTGTAAGTTTGTAATAATTTCTTTATATATATGAAAATATATATAGATATTTAATGCTTTATTTCAACTGTTAAATAAATATAAAAAAACAAATTTGAGCCAAAAACTATTTTGAGATCGAAAGAGCGAGTTGGGTGCCTAACCCCTTCCCACCTCGTAACTTAGCCTTCGAACCCCTTTACATATCTGGTTATCTTTGGTTTTTCTTTGTTTTCCTTAAAATAAAGATGGCGACTTTGTTGATCACATTTTGAGGCCACAATTGAAGCCAAACGTATTTCACCCGCTAAAAAATGTTTTGAAACCACATGCTTCTTCACGCAGCGGGGGATCGGTCGAAAAACGGAGCACTCACAGTGGCAACTATGTTGGGGACGTTGTTTTTATTTTAAAAAAAACGGAGGACTAGACTCATTTTTCAAAAGAAACAAAATTTTTTTTAATTTTTGGCTAAATATGCTTATTATATTTAGTTAACATTTTAAATATTGCATTTTTATATATCTGTATATATATTTGGCAAATAACTATGGAAACTTGCAGCAGCTTCGTTCCGGGTACAGTTGCGAATCAAAAAATAAATAAAGAGGAAGAATGAAAATAGAATTTCGGGCAGGATAACAACAAAAAGAGCAGAGGCATTTTATCGCTTACTTTTTATTTTACTCTGCTTTATTTATTATTCCTCGCAAAATATGTAAATATTCTTTTATTCTCTCATTTTATTTTGGGGATTAGGACCAAATGTAATTAGTAGGAACATATAGATTCTCCGCTTTTCTTTCTATTTATTGATCTGAATGGCCATTACACTCGCTCGTGCCGTCCTTTCGAGGATTCAAACTAATTAGCCGAGAAAATCAACAAAGAACAGAAAGACGGGCCATTTACTGCTTTATATCTGAAAAAAAAAATTTATTGCTTTTTAGATACCTCCACTACAACAAAATTGGTTTTAGACAACGTTTTTTACACAACGTTTTTTAAAAACGTTGTCTAAAGTACATATAAAACAATGTTTATAGAGAAAATGTTGTGGTTTAACTTAATATACAACATTTTGAAACAAAACGTTGTCTTTTCCCTTTAATACACAACATTTTCTTTTCCAAACGTTGTCTTTGCCCTTTAATACACAACGTTTGCTTTTCCAAACGTTGTCTCTGCCCTTTAATACACAACGTTTGCTATTCCAAACGTTGTCTTTGCCCATTAATAATAAACGCCTGTTGTTTAGGTTTTCTTGTGTTGTCAAACCAATTCCACCAAAAAAAAACACGGTATTATTTCCCCCCGCCCCCGCGCTCTAATTTCACAATCACGGCTCTAATTTCACAATCACTCAAAACGTATACTCAATAGGAAAGAAACCATTAACATCGTCTTTGTCTCTCTCTGGTCTTTCTTTCACGCTCTCTCTTAATTTGTAGCAGCTACAAAGTAAATCTCCCTGGTCTTTCTCTCACGCTCTCTCTTAATCTCTCAAGGTAATATTTCAATCCAAACTCTCCCAACAACACTCATACTAATTTCTCCCTTTATCTTCCCTTTTCACGCAGATTTCTTAGACAAATTAACTTTGGGGTTTTAATCTGCGATTGGGGATTGGTTCGTTCATTGTTGATCCAAGTTCATCTGGTAAGCACCTCTATCTCTTTCCTTACCTAATGTGTGCCCTAAACTCTTCTTATGTAACTATATGCCTTAATATATACATAACCTGTGCCCAAGTATGAAATATTTCATACAGCCTACAAGATGTTTGATGTTTGGCCTCTAAGAAAATTCAGCATTGCTGATATGTTTAAGTCATTGTTTTCCAATTTTCTCAATTCAGGTTCTTGTTAGGGGTCTATTTAGATTTTTTACTGTAGTCAATTTTAGATCGACATACCCTAGAAAATATGGATATCCGAAACCAACTTGAATCAATATTAGAATATCAGTATCATATTTTAAACACCAGTAGTTGAGCTAAGTCAAAGGGAGATAGATCAATTCAAGAATAAATCTCTCTCAGTCACCAAAAACAAGACACCCAGAAGCATTACAATGTTCTTGTGACGTGCAAAGCTTAGGACATAGACTTCAGTATGAAATTCTGTAAATCCTTGTGTTTTTGCTTCTTTCCGCACCTTAGCAGCAATTAGTTGTCCATCATTGAGCTCACCTTTATATACTAGACCATATCCTCCTTCGCCTAACAAGTTCTCCTTCGAAAAATCTTCCGTTGCGAGCTGTATCTCAGAATGACTAAATCTCATGGACTCTCTGATATACAACTGGGTTGTCATCCGTGATCCCACAAGCAACACAAAGAATAGGTGCATCAAAAGATCTCCGTCGTCTAGGAATTTTTTGTTGTTTCTGGGGAATGAATGGAGATTCTGCTGACATTATGGATATAAATGAAAAAGAGCACATGATTTTGTTCGGCATAATATAACTACAAAAGATAGAAGTAATTCTTGAACGTTGGACATGATGAAGCAAAGCTCAAATTCCATCATAAGCAAACAACTGCTCTAAATGTGTATGTAGTAATAGGAGGCTCATATCTCATTTTTAATGAGATATACACACACATGCACCATGCCCAACATCCCCTTCAGACCAAATGATGAGCACGTGAAAACGTGGTGCAAGAAAAAAAATGCTAATTTTCACTATATAGAACTACATGTAAACTTATAAGAGTCAACAAGCAATCCCCAGGAGAAGAATTTCATTTGATGGCTGAAAGTGGAATTCCTAAGAGACCCAATATACATTACTTATTAAAATATAACAATATGTATTTCCTACGCACAGATCTATAGTTCAAGCACCAGCTGAATGCATCAGTTATGAATAGGTATGTGTGAGTCACAACTCAAATAAGTAATAGAACATGTTTTACAAATTATTAAGCCCCTGTTTGCATTTGATAATTAATAATATTTGCCAGGGTTCCACCCCTGTTTCATTGAAAAAAAAATTGTTTTACAAATTCAAAGATATATCATAAGCCCCCCGACCTGATTGCTTTGGAGTAGAGTGAAAATTATCCGTTGATGAGGAAGAAAGCCCTCGTGACATGTTCATGAGTGAAGACACCACGGTGTTTCTAAGAACATCAAAGCTTTCCAAGAAACTAAAGAACGGAGTGTAACTTCTGCAAGAGATAACCGACTCCTCTGTGTTTTCATCATCTTGTACAATCGAGAGTGGAACTGGCTTGGACATGGAAAAAACCATTTTATGTTCAGTATTATCTATGTCTGTAGTGTTATGAGGCTTCAAGACTTCCACAGTCAAGCTATCTAAACCTAGTGCAACCTTGCAAGGTATCTGTTTAAGGTAAAACATCAAATCCCGTCTTAGGTGCCTGTCAAGATTTAGTACAGTATATCAATCTCGAATTATTAGAAACAAAAATAGAGAAACATGCCCGCAATATATTATTCATTAATGGCAAGTTACGAATAAGCTGATTGATCTTGAGTGCATTATAGAATATTCAATTCTATAACTCTTTCAGATTCCTTGAGCAAACATTACAGAAAATATGGATTATATGTGATTCCTGTTAAAAAAATCCAACTTAGCAGTATATTCTAGTTAATTTGACAAAAAAATCATTCTTACACCAAACTGATCGTTGCCCTACGTCAGTTTTGGACCATGAAATATGATGCTTTCTAACTTTCATGTAGAAATGGAACACTGGGAAGTTATCATTTATTTGTATGATTGTATCTACTGTCAAAGGAAGTTCAGAATGTGTGATGGTGTAAGAACAAGATTGAAGTTAAAAAAAGAACTTGTTGGTACCGAAAAGAACAGATCCAACGATGACTCCAAGGAAATCCTTCAAGAACTTGAAAGGTTACCAAAAATAGAAACATCATATTCTCTGGTGTTTGTACCTGTTAATAACAGCATCAACAATGATTTGAATGGGATTGGCGTCTGTTAGCAAATGGATGATTTCCATTGCATGTCTCACAGTGGAGACTGCCTTGATCTTTTTCCCGTTGTTTCTTCCATGCATCATAAGAGAGTTAGTCAGCATCTCCACAATAGGGCACTGAGCCTTTCGAAACCTCTTGGCTTGATATCTCCCAGCTGTGTGAGGCACGTAAGTTGGATGCTTCGAGGCATTGCAGTAATATAATCCTCAACCGATAGATCAACGACCAGAATAATATAATAATTGTTATAGTTGGTATTCGATTGAATAGTTAGAAGCAAAACTCAAAAATTTCTCCACGGTCGCATTTAATCCCTGCAAAATTCTGGAACATATGGACAACTCATCAACTTAAGCTGAACTATTGGTGTCATTAAGTTGACAAATGGATAGAATAGCATTTTAATTAGTGTTTGTGTTATTCAAATT
>JABEVN020003545.1:0-17800 GCA_013146195.2 Codonopsis lanceolata | reverse complement strand
TTTCAGAACATTCGATTCTTGTGCTTTCGATCTGAATATAGTCATCACATGCATCAGGACATTAGTAAGCAAGCATTCTTCGGCGGCCGTGCACATTTTTTGTATTGGTGATAAATGCTTCAAATCGTTGTTGAAAATATGGACTATGAGCACGAAGAGCTTCATTACGAAGAAAGACATGTCTTCATCCATGCACAGTGCAAAATTGTTGGTCGATTAATGCGTTGAATTCTGCAAAATAGTGCGAGATACGGCGTTGATGGCCCTCAACACGATTTCTATCAATGTATATACGTTCACGAACTTCTCTTTCATCTTGTAGAGATCGTATTAGTTCTCTACAAATTTGGCTGCGGCGTCTTTGCGGCGTCGGCGACCATTAAGGTCAAATATATATTCATTCACACTTCGTTGAATGTCATTACGTAAATCATCTTCATATTCATTGTCGGTGTTTGAATTCCAACTAGAACTTGAAGAAGACATAATTTTTAAGTGTATTAGAACATGTGATGGTTTCTTCGATTCTTAACAAATCATTAACGATTTATAGAAGGTCACGGGAGATGAGAAAATTCAATTGTCATTTAATTGAGTAAAAAGAAATAATGTCCACGTCACAATCACCTTTGGGTGATTGTGACAAACTGATAATCTTTATTGTTATCTTAATTGTTAAAGGAAGATGGATATGGAAACCATTTCAATCTGGTGAAACATGGGTTTCCATCCATTTATGGATATCTTGAAGATTTTATTTTGTCTTTTTTATTTTGATAGGATGATGTTGACAACACGTTGATTTATTTTTAACATTGTCAAATTAGAGAAAGCACAATACAATGAAAGAAGCATTTACATACATTTGTGATAGTTTCTTCAATTGATTGTTAAACAAATGCATCATTAACCACATTTATAAAAAGTCACGGGAGATGAAAAAATTCAATTATCATTCAATTGAATAAAGAAGAAACAATGTCTTGTCACAATCACCTTTGGGTGATTGTGACAAGATAATATTTCTTATCTTGATTGTTAAAGGAAGATATATGGAAATTTCCAATCTGATGAAACATGGGTTTCCATCCAATTTATGGATATCTTGAAGATTTTATTTTGTCTTTTTATTTTGATAGGATGATGTTGACAACACATTGATTTATTTTGACAACATTGTCAAATTAGAGAAAAGCACAATACAATGAAAGAAGCATTTACATACATTTGTGATAGTTTCTTCAATTGCTAAACAAATGCGTCATTAACCACATTTATAAAAAGTCGGGAGATGAAAAAATTCAATTGTCATTCAATTGAATAAAGAAGAAACAATGTCTTGTCACAATCACCTTTGGGTGATTGTGACAGGCAAATATATTCTTATCTTGATTGTTAAAGGAAGATATATATGGAAACCATTTCCAATACCGTGAAACATGGGTTTCCATCCATTTATGGATATCTTGAAGATTTTATTTTGTCTTTTTATTTTGATAGGATGATGTTGACAACACATTGATTTATTTTTGAACATTGTCAAATTAGAGAAAGCACAATACAATGAAAGAAGCATTTACATACATTTGTGATAGTTTCTTCAATTGCTAAACAAATGCATCATTAACCGCATTTATAAAAAGTCGCGGGAGATGAAAAAATTTATCATTCAATTGAATAAAGAAGAAACAATGTCTTGTCACAATCACCTTTGGGTGATTGTGACAAACAATCTTTATTTCTTATCTTGATTGTTAAAGGAAAGATATATATGGAAACCATTTCCAATAAGTGAAACATGGGTTTCCATCCATTTATGGATATCTTCAAGATTTTATTTTGTCTTTTTATTTTGATAGGATGATGTTGACAACACATTGATTTATTTTTACAACATTGTCAAATTAGAGAAAGCACAATACAATGAAAGAAGCATTTACATACATTTGTGATAGTTTCTTCAATTGCTAAACAAATGCATCATTAACCACATTTATAAAAAGTCACGGGAGATGAAAAAATTCAACTATCATTCAATTGAATAAAGAAGAAACAATGTCTTGTCACAATCACCTTTGGGTGATTGTGACAATCACTTTATTTCTTATCTTGATTGTTAAAGGAAGATATATATGGAAACCATTTCCAATCTAGTGAAACATGGGTTTCCATCCATTTATGGATATCTTGAAGATTTTATTTTGTCTTTTTATTTTGATAGGATGATGTTGACAACACATTGCTTTATTTTTACAACATTGTCAAATTAATACGATACAATACAATACAATACAATACAATACAATACAATACAATACAATACCATACAATACAATACAATAAAATACAAACATTGATAAAATAACAGTACAATACAATATGTTGCAGTAAAATATCATCTACTTAAACAGTGCACGATACAACCTTGTGCAATCATCTTCTTCTTCAGATTTGTTTTCCATGTTTTTCAAGACCTCCCATTGTTTGAACATACGTTTCTTCTTGGTCTCCTCCGACTTTTCATGTTCGATAGTGAAATATCGCTCAATTTTCTCACTAAGCTCGATTCGATGCGGTTTGATTCACGTAAGTCTTGAAATTTTTCGGTATTCACATTTTTCCCTTATTTTTTGAAGCTTTCTTTCCAGGAGGTCGAGTTGGATATGTCATTGAAGGTGTTTCAGCATTTGAGGAGTTTTGAACATCAAAAGCTTCATTTTGAGATCGTTTTGAGCCACTGCTTGTTGAATTTTTTGTTGCATGTTTTCCCACTTCAACATATTTTGCCCACCACTTGGGAATATTACGAAGTATTTGCCACGCTTCTATTGACATAAAATGTTTCCCTTCGTCAGCTTCATAAATCATATGTGCCTTCATAATTACATCATCATCATTCCGACCACTTTCTTTGCAAGCTAATGCTTGATTAAAAGCGCCAGAAAATTTTGAAGCGTCTAGACAATTTGAAAATGATTCTTAATTTGACCCAAAGTTACGATCATACCATTCCCACGATGCTCGTTGTAAGTGTTTGTCACTTTTTGCCAGAATTGTGTTGATGTTTGGTTTGTTCCAACGAAACTATCGGTAGTCACGTTCTCCCACGATTTACACAAGGTAACAGTCTCGTACGTCGCCCACCTAGTTCTTATTATTTTTCCACTCGGAGGAGTGGTTTCATCAACCATATCATCTTGAATATCAATCTCTTCTTCATTGTCAGGTTCGGTTGTGTTGAAAAAAGGTATATTTGAAGCTATGGGACTACTTGGAGTATATTCAGATGAAGAGCCACCTGGAACTCCCATGGGGAAATACCCTTGATTTAAGTGTGATTGTTGTGTTGAAGAATGAGACAAATTTGAAGGTAATGGAGTATTCCACGGGAAAGTTTGTTGTGGCATCGACAATGACACATGGGGAAATATTGGTGTGTTTCCATACTGCATAGAGTTGAGGTTTTGAAAATTCGGATGAACTCCAAAATTTGGAATATTTTGTGTTTCAAAAAATTATGGTAATGTGATGGTTGGCTTTGTGGAGTGGGTTGATGATTGACGAGGAGAAGGTTCATTTGGTGTATTCGGACGTTGATTAGTTCGATTTTGAGGGTTTTTGCTTTTTACGGCTGGGCGTGAAGACATTGATGACAATAGTGAAAATAAAACAAAATTAGCAAAAAAATTATACATTGATAACAACTAATATTACTTAATGATAATATTGACAATAAAATAACAACTAATTACAATAATAATATGAAATTTAACAATAATAATGGTAATAATAAACAATTAACAATAAAGACAATTATATGTAATAATCTGCATCCATTTAAAATATTGAAGTAGTAAATAATAATAATATTAATAATAAAAAATACACAACTTAAAAATAGATTAATTAAAAAAATGAAATTTGGAGAGAAAGAGAAGAGAGAGAAAACTTACAAATTAATTCAAAATTTGCCAAAAATGCATTTGGTATCCAAATGAGGCAAACCAAGTCTCTATTTATAGATAAAAATGTGTACTGTTTTAAAAAAAAAATAAAAATTTTTTTTTTAATGCCCAAACTGCCCTTGAACAGCAGATAATGAAAAAAAACTCAAAAACCGCCACTTTATTGACACCTGTAAAGGGCATCTGACTTGCATTGTCGGCTGCTTCAATTGTTTGGATTTTGGCCCATCAAAACTGCTTGTTTTGATGGGTTGTTTCTCAAAAGCATCTTTGTTTCATTATCTGTTTGTTGCCATGCTTTTCGGTTTTTGCGGCTTCTTATCTTAAACCTTTGAGAAAAAAATCTTCAATTGCTTTAAAGTTGATTTTTTTAAAACCTCCGTTGTTTTCTTTGATTGGCATTAGATTTGATTTAGATGCTCCATTGCACCTGCTCTAAGCCCACTCAATTTCAAGTGTACTAGGCCCAAATAATTTTAAATAAGCCTAAATTAAAAATAAGTCTACAGTGCAATTAATTAATACTGATATCTAGTAATATCATTTTTATTTTAATACATGAAATTTGGGTATATTACAATAAGGATTAGGGCTGGCGATTGGGTGGGTCGGGTCGAAACGGGTAATGGGTCGAAACGGATCGTAACCCGTTATGACCCAAATATTAAATAGGTTGAAATGGGTGGGTCCAAATGGGTAACGGGTTGAAACGGGTCAGCCCGTTTTGACCCACAAATTCCCATAAAAAACTACATTTATATAGCAAAAAAAGGGCAAAATACAATTACACAATTCTTTCAACAACCCTATCCCCATTCTCATTCCCATTCCCCTCCCCCTCCTCTCCCCCCCCACCACCTCCAAGGACAAAAAGAAAAAATCAATTACTCCAGGTACATTAAAGGAAATTTCGCAAATGAATATCTGAACAAAAAATCATTGATTCAAGATCGCTTAAAGCTGGCTATATAAACTCATCTTCAATGTCATACGCAATGGAGAAGATCACTTAAACCATAACTTTACTTACAGAAGACTATATTATGAATACAGTAAGAAGAAGATGTGAAGAAGACAAGTTAGATCTAAAAGTTGGCTCTTGATAAAGCCAAACACAAAAAAAGAAATTGCCCCCAAGAAAACAATTTTAGGCTCAGTTTCTACTCGTACCACTAATTCATAGAACCACAGAAAATGCCTATAGCTAAGCCTCGAATGGCAGTGGAGATTGCGAGGCTAATCCGAGCCATGATTTGCCTTCGGCTGCCTTGGATGGCGCTGCTTCTGCTTCTGCTTCCACTGAATTCCCAGTTTGCGAGGCTAATCCGAGCCAAAAAAACTCTTATTTTCAGTCAAAATCTATTGATGAAAACAGAGAAAAGAAAGTCAATCAAAAACATAGAAGAGAAAGAAACCATCATCACCAACATTAGAATTCAAATGAGACACCGATCAGAAAACAGTCCAAATCCAAGAGTTCCAATTGATTCATGATCATTGCTAAGATAGTGTTTTGGTATTTCATGTCATCATGTGCTTAATGGGTTTTTGATTGTTGTATGAAACGGATCAAGAACTACAGTAATTGAAAGCACTAAGATTGCAAGCCATGATCATAACATCTCAATCTTTACATAGGAGAATGAACCCTGGAAATTGAATTGATATATTAGGAAAGAAGACATAGAATTGAAGCAGATGGTGAATCCCAGTTCCTAGGTCTCCCCAACCTTTGATTTTTTTTTTCCAATTTGATAACTTGGCCGTATTTGCAATTGAGTAAGTTTACTTTTCTTGTTTGATTTAAATTGTTTTAGTTTAGAGTCTTTAAATAACCTACAGATCAACACCTTTACTTTGTTATTGCTTAGATAGAAAGCAGTTGGAAATAGTTGAATCAATACACTAGTCCTTGTGGGTTCGACTTTTATACTTGCATTTATATATTACACTTAATTCATGCGCTCACGCGGTTAAACTTTTCATCCATCACCACCCAACTTACAGCCCTAGTTTTTATCTCTCCAAAACACCATATCAAAAGTTTGATCAATTACCCATTTCTTATTTATCTCTTCACTAACCGAAACACCAGACAAGAAGCTTTAGATAGACTTGGCATCTCGGACTATACAAAATAGAGCAACAGCATACCCCAGTAATCTTTTGCCAAGTGGAATGCAACTACAGATGAATAACCATTTCTTTCTTTTACCAAATGTTGCACCAGTTTACCATAATCCGTTGTCGTCCCTTTATGTTGCCAATGGTCAACATACCTTCTCGTGATCCTTTCCAAACAAGGAAGAAAACCTTCAGCCAGACGCTCACAAACCCTTGCCTAGGTATCCAGCTGTCATGAACATTGTAGTACTCCCTCCATAAACAGAGTCCTAATTGAAAGCAAAACATTCAAAGGGCACTCTCATGTTGTCTACTTTAACCTCAATTTCTGCTAATCTTGGTATAAAAACATCAGTATGCCTGTGACTATCCAATTCAGTTGGAAAAATTATTACACTTGAGCCGCATAATTTGGAAAATGCGGCTGCTGTTCTTGGAACATCTCAAGAAGGATTGGGGAAACTATTATTATTATTTTATTTCGTTTTTTGGACAGAAGGAATGTTTGAAAAGAAAGAGAACTGAAAGGAGAACATTACCTGCAATTTTTGTATGCAGAAAACGATGACCCTTCCAGCTAATAATACAAATATAGTTAACTTAAAGATCAAGGGATCACCTGATTACTATTACTATTACCATTACCATTACCATTTTTTTTATACATAAGTAAGATATATACCAAGCAGGCGCCAAAACACGCGACGCGTCCTTCGTACACCAGAAGACCATTACTATTACTAGTACTATACTATTATTATTATTTACCACCCTCCTTTAAATCTTTCTGATATTGAGGTAACTTCAGAAACCAGTGAACACTTTACTCAAGTTTCTCTCAACTACTAAGGGTAGGATACATTTCTTGTCATTCAACTAAGTCCAAATAAAGATTAATGAACGTAAATTATGTGTAGTTAGTTCAAATGCCACTATTACAGAGGAATAAGATTCGATTCTTTCTCTCCTGGGGAAAGAAGGGAAGGCCCTAATGGCAGAAGGAGAAATCAACCTTGACTGATTAAGTAGGGTAGACAGCTGAAGATGAAAGCTATCTGGCTAAAGCTTCAAAGTCGCATTCCACATTGAAGTAGTGCCACCTTCTTTCTCTAATCTCGTTCTAAAAGAGAAATTGACTTTATAATGCAATTTTCCCGATCTAGGAGCACAAATGAAAAAATGTTTCTACTTTCTACTAAACAGAATGGATATTCAAGTTTTGATGTGTTCATAGAAAACTGTTCACTGACCTGAGTAAGGCAAAACAAAACCTGAATTCCTATTTTACAGACATTATAGGTGCACAAATATAGAACTCCCACTGTAGAGATACTAGGAACCCTTTTATTGTATAGAACAAATGGATAATCGACAGTTTCATAGTAAATAAAATTAGAAGGCAAAAACAAATCAAATTAATCAAAAGATTTTTCAATCAAAAGCAGTGAAAAATTCAATTATACAATAGATATATATACAATTCAATCGAGCAATTGATCGATGTGAAACTTAAATGAAATTTCCAAGGCTTTACTAACCTTAACGAGATGTCAAGCGAAGATGAAACTCAGTTGAAGATAAATGATTTAGGGAACGCGATCGGGAAAAGAGAGCGAGCTAGTGATAGTTACTTTGAGAAGATCCAACCGACTGAGGGAGACGAAGACAGAGAGGGGAGGCGGAGACGGGAGAGGGAGGGATCGATGACGACGAGAGGGGTTGGAAACTGGCAACGAGGGGGTCGGGCTTCTCGGGTTACGGCAAAAAAATCACTGATTAAGCCGTCAGTTTAACGGGTACCGTATTTACCCACATATATTATTGTGTTGGGTCGGATCGGGAAAAATTCAGGTCGGGTCGGGTGGGTTTTCAAGTTTTGGGTTAGGATTGCCAGCCCTAATAAGGATGTAGGATGCACAAGCTACTATATGTGCTTCATTTGATTGAAAATGTTTCTTGGCATGTCCCTTCCGAGTTAATGTATAGAATGGTAATCAAGTTTGATTTGGACAGATTTTATGTATGTTATGTATCATCTGTATTGAATCATATTAAACTTTTATAAAAATATTCCTAAAATCAATATATATATATAAAGTTGGTGAGAAGTATTTATTGTAATGCCCCGAGTTCGAAAGCTCAGTTCATTACGTGCAGCCTACACACTGGTCCACTGAGCACGCATTACCTTGGGTCATCAGGTCTACACCAAACCGAGCGAAAAGTCCATGAATAATATTGGTGCCGAGAGGTAGTGTGTGGTCACCTTATAAATCGAACATAATTCCCACACCTACCCAATGTGAGATGAGATATTATATTTATAAAGAGTATTTATATCATAGTTCTTACAAAATAAGTGGTGTCAAATTCTGTCCACGCCCATATGTCCGCCTACTAAAATATGGGCATGAAAACACTTAAATTTTAATCTGAGCACAAATGGGCATGCCCACTTAGACCATTAAGTTTTATGGGCACAAATGGGCACCCACATTTTCAACTCTCACTCTCACGATCAATTTTTTTTTTCTGTATACCTGATATTCCAAAGTTGTTTCTCTCTCTCTATATTTACATTTCTATCAATAACCATTTATTGAGAGAGAGAGAGAGAGAGTGTGTGAGGGGTAGAGAGAGAAACTAGAGAGAGAGATGCATGGTTGCTATTTGTTCTTCGGGTTTGGTTTTCAGAACCAAAGAAATAATCAATAAAGGGGGAGTAATAGTTATTTTTTAATAATAAAAAATTGACCCATTTTTTTTTCGATATCATATTACTTTTTATATACAGTCAATTACACATTTTTTGGTTATGAAAAAAAATGTATATATATATATATATATATATATATATATATATATATATATCAAATTTCCATTTAAAAACAATCGATTTGACGTAAAAATTAATGAACTAAAGGAGTATTTTATTTCAATTAACATACTTCAAAAGTGAAAATATGTTCTTGTTTTGATATTATTAGTAGTTCTACCAATACTACCACGTCAAGTCAAGTTTTTGAGTTCTTTTTAGAAATTTGGTTGCATTGGAAATGGTGACAGATGTTAAAATGTTACAAAAAATGTTGGTTTTTTCAATTATTGTGGTTGTAATAATATATATATATATATATATATATATATATATATATATATATATATATATATATGGTTAGTTGTAACTTTTAATAATTTTTTGTAAAAAAAAATTATTTTTTTGTAAATTTTGTATTTATTTGATAAATGCATGTTAATGAATCTCCACTCTCTCTCTCACACACACACACACACACACCAACTTCTACAATTAAAGTTTCGTAAAAGTATGATCATGCCACTTTATTTAATGATAGTTTGACTAAACTACAAGTCTTCATTTCTTGTAAGTTCGTTTTATGAATTTTAGTTCATAAGACGGAGCCCTACTCGCTTATAGTTTAACGCATCAACACACGATGAATCGAGTAAAAATGATTTGTGTTACGAAAAATATCCATAAAACCGTTAAATCCAAGTTTATTAGCCTTTTACTATATATATACAGGTTTATCTATATCTTCTTCGTTAACTGCAACATGTCCGATCGAGCTTGCATGTGTTCAGTTTTACAGTTGTACTCCTTCCGTTCCTAAATTATCGTCCTTCTTTCCTTTTTTGTCCGTCCTAAATAATAAACTAGTTTGAAATTTACCTTTTTAGAATATTAATTTTACCACTTTACCCTTACTTTTTCACTCTACTTTAATTATAGACCACATACATATAGACTTTAAAGAAAACTACAAATTAAACTAATATATATAATCAAATTAATTAGTTTTTATTAAACTATATATCGAATCAATTAGCACGATTATTTAGGAACGGACAAAGTACTTCATAAGCTGTCTCACACCAATGTGTGCGTGAGAAAGACTCGGTGTTTGTTTAGTGATAGTATGACTAACCTACACGTCTTCATTTCTTTTTTATTTTATCTCTTATGATGCAAGTTGGTAATGAATCCCTATCTCCTTTCTGTCTCTGTTTATGTTTTTGATAATGCTGGGAAGAAGGATTTCAAAACATTTCAAGTTGCCCGTTTCTGTATTTTAATGAATTCTTGTAGTGAAAGTCTTTTCCGTTTCTTTATTGGATTGACTCATTAAAACAGTGACTTTATACTTGAGTTTTGTTTGTTTTACAGAAAATGATTTTTAGAAAATAATAAAAAATATTTTCAAGGTTGCTAAATCTTTTCAAAATATTTCGAAAAACATTTTCAGGTTTTTAGCAAACGCATGCAAAATATTATAAAAAACAATATATGATTAAATACAAAAGTATATTCTCATATTGACGTCCATACTAAATATAAAATAGACTTGTGATAAAATTCACCCCTTTTTGATTGTGAAACTTCCACTTAGGCAAACTCTTTGATTTAAAAGACTTTTCATTTTTTGATCATTATCATAACAATAGCAATTAATAATACGATTGATAAAGAGTATTTATATCATAGTTCTTACAAAATACATATTGTTATGCTTCTATTGAAATTAGTATTAATAATTACACATTAGCAATTCTCCTAATAGCAATACCTATATATAAAAATAGAAGTCTAATTACTAAAGAACTTCTGCTAGTAGATCTGGAACAGTACCAATGATCGAGTCCTAGCAACCGCAGTGCAGGGGTTTCATTCTCTTGTGGGGTGGCTCCTTGTAGGTACTAGGCACTGGTCCTCCTAGCTACTTAATAGCTGAATCACCGTGATTTTCCCTCTCATATTCTCATGGGGCTGGGGTGTGAGGGCTCTCGGGGGAAGAGTTTCCCCTTTTTTTGGATACCGGTAAACAGGTTGAAGGAATCGAAAGGACTGCTCTTCCAACTATACCACTTCTAAAGCCGCCTCTTCAGACTTCTTAGAGAAGTCAAGGTGAGCTTCCAAGTTCTTCTTTTCAGCCTCGACCTTGGAAAGCTCGGTCACTTTGTTAGTGAGAGTCTCCTCGGTTGTCTTCAGCTCGACCCGAACAGAGTTGACCGTCTCCTCCAGTTGATTTTTCTCTTTTCAGTAATGCGGCATTTGAATTGATGTTGTCAACCAGCCGTTCATACATCATCTCTGTCTTGGTAGCGATCTGCAAATAAAGATGTAATTGATATTTGTGGAATGTTAAAAACAATGGGTTGTAAGGAAAAGTATTTACCTCAGTCAAGCACATCCCAACCTCTCCCACCAAAACTGAGCTCGTTTGGTCGGAGCTCTTCTTCCGAATCCCGCCGTGGCACTTTTCATCAGGCCAAGTCCTACAGTTGCCGGTACCTACTATGCTTGAAGATGTTGAATTTGTCAAGATCGGGTACGTTGGCGATTTCAGCAATGAGGGCCCCGGCTGTTTCCCGGTCATTGGGCATAAGGAAATTTTCCTTGTGCCAGGACGGTATGGAAGGGTAGCCTCTTCGAGCACAACTTTTTCTGCTCGGCGTGTACTTCTGTCCCTTCTAGGACTTTGGCTCGGTTCGATGATGTTGATTATGGGCTGAGGAGTCTACTAAACCCTTTGTACGGTAGGAGTTGGGGCAGTGAGTGTAGCAGGATGACTGGGTTCTGGTTGATTGCGTTTGGTACCCCGACCAGTGGTAGTGGTCGGGACGGTTGGAAGGGTCGTAGCAGGCTGGGTGGATAAATGCTTGTTCCGTTTGCTTGAGCTTTTCTTGGCGGCCTGGAGGAATTTGTTAACATCTGTCAACTGCCTCATGTCTGCAAAAGTGAAAACAAGAGCATAAGAAATATAAAAGATAATAAATTTGCGAGTTCGATGTAAAGAACAGAGTTAAAAGAGTAGACCAGTAAGAGAAAAGGATGGTCTGCAGTGGGTTCCAGTTCGTGCGCACTCAACACATTCGCTGGGGAATTTTTTCCCGTGACTTTGGCCTCAATATGGATGTGGAAGTTCAGGTTCAATGACAACTCGGGGTTCGACTCCTTCCATGGGCCAATTGAGGATTCCAGCTCGTCGGAGAAGAGCTAAGTCAGAGGTGAGAGCTCGCCAATCAAGTACGAAATCCTGACCCGCTCGGCCATCTCGTCCCTCCTTCATTCCGAGCAGTGATCTGAAGGCCTTAGCTATCCTGGGTTCGCCAGCTCGGTAAGCATTTTTGTCATAGTTGTGGAGTCCAAAGTCGTGGAGGTAAGGGGCAAAAGGCCATCTGACGCTTGATTCGATCAGAAAGGCTTTTCCATCCCAGTTATCTACTTTGTTCGGGCCGTCGTTGAGAAGCTTGAAATAGTTCGGGTTTGAGCGACCTATGAGACGCCCAGACTTTTTGTCCAAAGAAAAGAGAAAGAATTTCCTAAACAAAGTCATATCAGGTTCGAACCCGAGCAACCTGCAGGCTACTGTGTATGCCATCAGAAACTTACTGTTGTAAGGGTCAGATCGCAGGGAAGGGCATTGGTTTCGTTTAGGAATTCTACAACAAAGGGGTCAAGGGGAAGGCGAAGTCCTACCAGAAAAAAGTCAAAATAGAAGACCATGTTGTCTCCCTGGTAATTATGTCCATTCTTGTCGATGTCAAGGTCGAAGGCGCGAACTCGGTAGTGTTTGGGATCCATTCCTAAAGAGTAAAACCAAGTACTAACTTCATCTTCAGAAGTCAGTTCGTCCCACTTGATCGAGGGAGGAATGTTTGGAACGATTTGTATAGAAGAATTTTGGTTTTGTCCAGGTTGGTAATTGCTCGAGCAGGGAAGGTTTTCTGCTTGGTCATTTTCGGAAGGGTTTTGATAGTTGCTACTCGTTCCTTGTTTTGTTGACTGTTTGGGTTTTCGTCTGCGAGGAATTAGAGTGATCTCTTCTTGCTCGCTTTCTTCAGAGCTGGAACTTGAAGATGGTGGATTTTCTTCGAGTGCGCCATGGTCATAGCTCCGGCCTTCAATCTCTGATTGGGTATCCTCGCTAGACATCCTACAGGAAAAAGGAATCGAGGAACGCATGTAAACCTTGTTTGGGTGGTCGGGAAAACATAAGTTAAATTAAAACCCATGGCAAGAGCCGGTCATGAGATCGGTGAACAGGGCACCGATCATATATTCTTCGATTCCCTGGGTTCGGTCTGGAGTAGTTGGGTGATAGAAAGGAAAGCAAGATGAATTGAAGGGATCGGAACCTATAAATCTACGCTTTTAACAGTTTGCATTGTGAGTTTAAAGGTTGAATAATGCAGAAGAACCCTAATTCGGGGTTGAAATAATGAAAATATGGCGGAAAACTAGAAATAGAGATTGGAGAAAGTACCTGTTCTGTGTTTCGTTGAGAAATACTGGATTTGGATCCTGGAAGACTGTTGCAGATTAAGTCTTGATGCTGGTATTCGATGATGCTTGCAAACGCGAAGATCCGTTTTCTCTCAAGCTCTGAAGTTTTTTCGAATGCAGTAAAGTTTGAAATGAGGGGGAGGCGTCCGTTTTTATACATGGAGAAACCGGCTTTTGGCGGTCACTCATCATTAGGGTTCGCGTTCCGAGGCTCAATCTTCGAGGTGGCATTAATGCTTCGTTGGGAAACGGGCCTGTCTTTTCGAAGGGGCGGCGGCTGACAGCTAGGTTTTTTGAAAAAAAAAACGGTTCTCTAAAAACCTTTTGGGCGACCACCTGTTTAAACCGTTGATCGGGGATAATCTGATTCACACATTATAAGGATTCAATTGTGCTTTGGAGGGTATTTATGAATTCTGAGTCCTTCTCCTAGCCTCGAGCATGAATATTCGGTGGACAAGGAGTAGGGGCTACTGAGCTGCCCGGCCCAATAGGCCCAAGCCATAAGACACGTGCTCGACACATGATCGCAATTTAACCAACCGAGCATCCTAAAGTCAAGGCTACGAGGAGAAGATTAAATGGTTCTTGCTTGTAACGAGCAGGGTCTCAACCTTCAGCGAGCAAGAGATGTCAGCAAGCTGGGGGCTTAACCAACGAGCAGGAGCATGTAGCGAGCATGAGGTGTTATGCTCATGGATTTAAGAGTTGTTGTCAGTTGAGGACAGTTATGTCCGGAAAATTCTCCATTTGACCGTTATGGTTAATGGGACAGTTAATGGGGCAGTTAATATGCCCGCCATTAATGCCATAAGTGTTAGTAGACAGTTATGAGCAGTTATACTCTCCGGCAACTATAAAAACCCCTCAAAATGAAAGGGAAAGGTACGTGATTTCATACAACTAGCCTAAAGTCTGCTGAAATATATACTCTCCTGCATTTTTGTTCTAATTCTCACGCCGGATGGCTTTTGTAGGGAGTGCCCCTGCCTAGTTTACAGTTTTTGGTTTAATTGCAGAGTTGGGCTTTGAAGGTTATTGGATACGTTGAAAGTCAGGTATCTAGTTGGACAAATCCAGTGCATTCAGAAGATTTTGGACGCATCAAATGTCATTTTGGGTTTTTAAAATAATCATAATTATTAATATCAATTTAAAATTATTAAATTATTTTTGTAAATTTGTAATTGTCAACGGACCTATGAATAATTAAACTGTTGACTATTTTTGTAATATTTTGAACCGTAGATGATATTAAATTTCTAGTTTTACCTTTAAAATTTAACATCATAATGTAATTATTACTTTTAAATTATTAGGTGATATTTAGTATTAGTATAATTAAAAAAATATGTTTAATAATTAGGTTATAATAAAAAATATATTAAAAATTAGATATTATGTCTTATTTCTCGACCCCGCCTAGGCCCCGCGTATATTCCGCCCAGACGCTCTAGGCGCTAGGCGCTGGTCTTGCGCCTAGCGCCCGCCTAACAATTTTTAGAACCTTGCTAATTACTAAAGAACTCCCACTAATACACTAGGTAAACGGGTTGAATGAGTCTCTACTCTCTCTCTCTCTCTCTCTCTCTCCAACTTCTACAATTAAAGTTTCGTAAAAGTATGATCATGCCACTTTATTTAATGATAGTATGACTAAGCTACAAGTCTTCATTTCTTATAAGTTCGTTTTATGAATTTTAGTTCATAAGACGGAGCCCCACTCACTCACAGTTTAACCTATCAACACACAATAAATCGAATAAAAATGATCCATGCTACGAAAAATATCCATAAAATCGTTAAATCCAAGTTTTATTATCCTTATACTATATATGAAGGTCTATCTATATCTTCTTCATTAACTGCAACTTGTCCGATCGAGCTTGCATGTGTTCAGTTTTACAGTTGTACTCCATCCGTCCTTAAATTATCGTCTTCTTTTCTTTTTTCGTCCGTTCCTAAATAATTGTCCAGTTTGAAACTTACCTTTTTAGAACATCACTTTTACCACTTTACCCTTTTTTTTTCACTCTACGTTAATTATGGGCTACATACACATAGACTTTAAAGGAAACTACACATTAAACCAATATAAATAATCAAGTCAATTGGTTTTTCTTAAACTATATACCGAGTTAACTAGGACGATTATTTAGGGACGGACGGAGTACTTCATAAGCTGTCTCACACCAATGTGTTCGTGAGAAAGACTCAGTCTTTGTTTAGTGATAGTATGACTAACCTACACGTCTTCATTTCTTTTTTATTTTATCTCTGCACATTTTCTAAATTCTTATGATGCAAGTTTTTGATAATGCTGGGAAGAAGGATTTCAAAACATGTCAAGTTTCACGTTTCTGTATTTTAAAGAATTCTTATAGTAAATTTGACCACTTTTTAAATGATGTTGTTCTTTTCTTTGGTGAAAGTCTTTTCTGTTTCTTTATTGGATTGACTCATTAAAACAGTGACTTTATGCTTGAGTTTTGTTTGTTTTATAGAAAATGATTTTTAAAAAATAATAAAAAAATATTTTCAAGGTTGCTAAATTTTTTGAAAATATTCCGAAAAACATTTTCATATATTTGGTAAACGCATGAAAAATATTATAGAAAACAATATATGATTAAATACAAAAGTATATTCTCATATTGACGTCCATACTTGATATACCCGGCCCAAACCGGGTCACGAGCAAGGCACGAGTTAGCACCACGTGCCAATCACGGGCACCATATCCCTGGGGCCCACAGCTCAACGGGCAATATGAGAGAGCCAGCGAGCACCGAACAACATGACCTTCACGTAAACCTCGAGCGGGCAAAGGCCTTGCCTGTCCCGATCGGCCATGACGGAAGCATACTTGCGTAACAAAGGAATCGGACTTATTTCACTGACTGTCGAGCACCGGCTTTGCCTCGCCTCGACTGTGGCCGATCTCGATCGACGAGTTCGAGATCAACTCGAATGAATAATCGGCAGAGCTTGCTCGCGATCACATCAAGCGGGACGCCGATGGCTTGCTTCCTAAGGCAAGTCAAAGGATTCCCTACTTAGGCAGAACACTTGCCTTATCAACTCCTATGCCAACGCGGTCATCCGCTTATTTCGCCTAGAATCAAGGGATTTCCTCCTTGATTGTCTCTAAGAAGCATGGAAACCGAATCCTAGACGGATTCAATACCTTGAGGGCCTATATATACCTCTCCACAATCATTAACAAGGTACACACACTTTCTTGAGCCTCCTCGTTATTCAATTTGCTTCTTGACAATCACTGACACTTACTCTCACGCCGAGGGGTTTCGCGAGGCCTTGCCTCTTGCACTTCAACTCGTGTGTTCTTGTGATCTTAAAGCTTAGGAAGGTGTTCACAAGCCCGCATATCCTACCCATTTCGAGGACGGCCTAAGCCGTGCACTTTTGCCACATCGCTTTGTTCCGTTGTTTGGAAGCGAAGTTTCATCACTTCCTCTACATTTTTCCGTAAAATCTTTCACTATTCTTCTATTGCAATGGCCGGAAAGGGTAGCAAACACCATGCCACCGCAATCAACAGCCGGGCACCACCAAGCCGGAAACAACCCTCCCCCTGAGCACCGCACGGTGCAAACCAGAACCAAAAGGTGGCCGCAGGCAGCGGCTTCATGGCAATGAAGTGCCATTCGCTGAGGGCAATCTCCCAACATGCCGCCCAGAGTCGCAAGCCAGCCGTGATGCCAGCGGTTATAAATGAGAGACGGATGCTCGTTCTCAGATCTCGATGCAATTTAATCGCCAGAGAACAGTTACATGAATCGCCCCTGACATAACCCCCGACAACAAGCCGCCGCTCGCAAGTTCAAAGTGTAGTATTATAGTAAAATGTATGCGCCAACCAAGAATCGCTGGGCCATGCCCCCGATCCTGGCGATGTGGCAATGCTCGACTCGAGTAATCCGCACTGCTGGAGATGGCCCCGCCCCAACAGCTGTTCGCCGAAAAGCGATGCCTCAATCGCTCACATACCGCCTCGAGCGAGTGGAGGCGACAAAACATGCCGATGACAAAGCCGAGAGTAGATATACCGCCAACATCATTCCCACCGGCCACCATCGCCATGAGAACTATGCCCGAGAGAGAGTCATGGCCGCCGAGAGACGGGAATGTAGAGCCGGGCACAGCGGCCAAAGTACAAAGCTCGCATCACTCAGAGGTGGGTTCCTCTCTCGCGCCCACTTTTGCTCAAGCATGCGTGGCGATGCCTCTGATCCCGCCCATTCTTCAAGCTTGGACAGGACGCAGAGTTGGTCGCCCGAGAAGATGGAGGCTATGAAAAGGGACATGGCAAAACAAATGGCGAGCCTAGTCAGGCTAAGCCCTGCATGCGCTATTAAGCCGCCGGAGGGCGTACTCTTTC
>JABEVN020003544.1:0-17799 GCA_013146195.2 Codonopsis lanceolata | reverse complement strand
GACTGCTTTTGACAAGCAAGTCTCAGAACACATTATGTCGTGAGTCTTCTTATATCTTCAAAAAGGTGCGAGAAAGCAAATGACACGAATATATTAGTATAAATCCTAGAAGGTTCTTATTTTCATGTTCCAAATACAGTATACTTGCATGTTAAGTTCTGTTGAAAGCATGGAGTAAAAATAAAATCTGGATCGGTTAATTATTTGCCATTGGCTCATTGTTCAGACTTCCTTAACCTGTTTGGTTTTAATAGAATTTCTCCCTTAAAATTATAACCCAACAACTAACAAATAAACCTTCACCTAACAACCTTAACCACGCTTTGAATTAGTGTATGGACTGCCCAAAAATGGTCCCTTTACGGAGAAATAACCTTGCCTAAGATTCCCCAATTTGCTCCAATCTCCTTGGCCGAAGACTCCAAGGAAACAAGCTACAACCACTTTTTGATGAAGCTTAGGACTGCCCAAACTACCTCCCCGAATCGGAACTCCACCACGTACGCCCTAAAATGCCCCTAACCACGCCCAACTCCGCCTTCCTAAACAAACTTTAATGCTTCGACTATTATGTTGCCTAAACCGCATTTACTGCATTGCTACATGTATGGACATATCAGTGGACTTGTTCATTTGCTGGTTGATATAACTGAAGATTCCAATTTTGGCTTGATAGATTGTGTGTAAATATCCCTTAATGCACTATTTTCTGGAATTATTCAGGATTACGATGAATGAGGATGGAAATGATAGTAATGGATTGTTAAGCTAGTTGTACCTTTATTCCCATTCTCATAACAAACATAAAGTGTGTGCATGCAAATATTATCTCTACGGGTGTCTGCTTGATTTCTTATACTCATAACACTAAACCATAACACTAACCTTAAACCTAAACCACAACTCTAAACACTAACTTAACCGTAATCCCTAAACCTAAACCTAAACCTAAACCATAAACCATTAACCTAAATCGTAGCACTAACCTTAAACCTAAACCATAACACTATCCCTAAACCTAAACCTAAACCTAAACCTAACCCCAACCCCAACCCCAACCCCAACCCTAACCCTAAAACTTAAACCTTAAACCTAAAACCTAAACCTAAACCTAAACCTAAACCTAAACCTAAACCATAAACCTAATTCGTAACACTAACCTTAAACCTCAACCATAACACTAACCCTAAACTTAACCCTAACCCTAAACCTAAACCTAACCCCAACCCCAACCCCAACCCCACTTCCACCCCCACCCCCAAAACCCATCCCCATCCCCATCCCCAACCCCAACCCCAACCCCAACCCTAACCCTAAGACTTAAACCTTAAACCTAAAACCTAAACCTAAACCTAAACCTAAACCTAAACCTAAACCATAAACCTAATTCGTAACACTAACATTAAACCTAAACCATAACACTAACCCTAAACTTAACCCTAACCCTAAACCTATACCTAACCCTAACCCCACCCCCACCCCCACCCCCAACCCCATCCCCATCCCCACCCCCACCCCCACCCCACCCTCACCCCCACCCCCATCCCCAACCCCAACTCCAACCCCAACCCCCAACCCCAACCCCAACCCTAACCCCAACCCTAACCCTAAAACTTAAACGTTAAACCTAAACCTAAACCCAAACCTAAACCCACTGTAACACTAACCTTAAACCTAAACCATAACACTAACCCTAAACTTAACCTTAAACCTAACCCTAAACTCAAACCTAAACTCAACCTCTAATGATAAACCACTCGAAGGTCGAACGGGCAATTAAGAAGAATCCAAAGGATTTGGATTAAGGATTAAGCCGACAGTTGGGTGTACTGGAGAAAGTCAAGTTATTGGATGTGATAAGGGTGTGGTTAGGTTTGTGAGTTTGTAACCACTAAGTCGAGTAGTTAGTTTGAGAATTTGTAGCCATTAACTCACTAACTCACTAAGTCATCATGGCCTGTTCTTAGGAGTTAGTTATTCCTTCTTGTATTTAAGTTCCCAGCTTTGTAAAGTAAGGGTTTTGGTGTTCAATTAAATGGTGGTTCGTTTCACCCAAAGAGAACTCACTAAATCGCTTCTTATAGCTTTGGATCGGGACCTATCATTGGTATCGAGCTATGTCGACCAACAAAGAAAGAATTGAAAGTCTTGAGCGGGACTAGGCGGAGTTCAAGATAGTTCGAGTCGAATGGAGCTGGGTGTGGTGACAAATTTACTCAAATTGAGATCGCCAAGGCGTCTGTTCTCGACAAACCGAGTCAAGGTCGCCCAAAGAACATTCCAGTGATTCGCCACGAACTTTCCTATTGGCCGTCGCCGCAACACGCGGAGGAGACTCGGGATAGCTACAAAGGAGGAAGGCCAATGTTCTTTCTGCCACGGCTAGAATTTCCGCTTCTCCGGAGACGATCCAACCGAATGGTTCACAAGAGTGGACCAATTCTTTGAGTATCAAAGCACTCGAACAAGAAAAGTGCCCCTAGCTTCCTTTCACCTTGAAGGCGGCAAACCAATGGTGGCAATGGTTGAAAAGGGCATATATCGAAGAGGACTGAGGTAACATGGGGAATTTTCAAGAAGAAGCGTGGGCAAGATTTGGTCCTACCGAGTGTGAGGATGTTGATGAAGCCTTGTCGAGGGTAAAACAAATGGGTTCTTTGCGTGATTATCAAAAGGAGTTTGAGCTGTCTTGGCAACGGTACAAGGTTCACACAAAGGGCTTTGGGGGGCTTCATGGGAGTGACTCCGTAAATAGCGATGGTATAGAATGTTCAAACCGAAATCGCTAAAGGAAACCATAAGCCTTGCAAGGATGAAAGATGAGCAATTGAGTCGTCAAAAAATTACTCGCCCTTTAGCCGATTCATTTCCGACTCTCCCGATCCGACGAAGTTCAAGGGCACTACTTCTATCAAAAGGCTCACTTGGGAAGAAATGCGTAAGAGGAGGCTTAAGGATTATGTTTTAACCGTGATGAAAAATTTACCAAGGGCATAGGTCCGAAGACCTCAACTTCTATTCTTAGAAGGTAATAATGAGGAGTCGGTTGATGAAACCCGAAGAAGCAATGGAACAGCCTTGAGATTTCTCTACATGCACTTTCTGGTGGACAAATGCATACGACTGGTGATGGCACCAAGTTGGACCATACGAAGTGGTCGTCTTGATTGGATAGTGGGTCTACCCACAATTTTATTAGCAAAAAGATGGGCGATATGTTGCGATTGCCGATGCTTCCAACGAGCCGTTTGATGTTAAGGTGGCAAATGGGGAACCATTACAATGTCGAAGGCGAGTTTGAAAATGTTCCAGTTGTTGCTGCAAGGTATACCTTTTGCCCTTACTTTATATGCCCTTCCGTTAATTGGGTTGGATTTGGTGTTAGGGGTCCCTTTGGTTGGAACAATTAGGAAACGATGGCATCTGGCTGGAAGAAGTTAACCATGGAATTTCAATGGGAGAATCGGCGAACACTACAAGGAATTGACACACCATCAATCGACTGCTACTATGAAAGCCATCACCAAGGAAGCTCGACAAGGAGGATCGATATTTGCTGTTTCTTGTGGAACATCAGATTTTCCCTTGAGTGAATGTTGAACCGAGATGAGACAATTATTCTGAACTTTCTTTGATGTCTTCCAGAGCCAACACAACTTCCACTGTCGGAGAAGTCGATCATCACATCAATACGAGAAAGAAGGGACCGGAGCCTATCAGTAATGAGTCATACGGTGTTAAATGCCTATTTCAAAAAATTGAAAAAACAAGTTCAAGACATGTTAAATTGGGAATTATAAGAACTAGTACAAGTCCATTTTCATCTCGATCCACGCTTGTTAAAAAAAGGATGGTTCTTGGCGGTTTTGTACGGACTATCGTGCACTCATCTTGACCATCAAAGATAGGTTTCCCCATTCGGTTGAGGATATGTTAGATGAACTTCATGGCACTACTTATTTCACCAAGATTGATTCACGGGGCTTAGCATCATCAAGTTCGAGTCCACGACATTCATAAAACTTCTTTTCGTACACATAATGGTCACTACAGTACTTAGTTATGCCATTTGGTCTTTGTAATGCACCATCTACCTTTCAAGCCATTATGCATTCCATATTTCGTCCACATCTTCGCAAATTCATCTTGGTATTCTTTGACGATATCCTAGTTTATAGTCCCAATTGGATCATGCATCTTGAACATGTTAAAATAGCTTTGGAAATATTAAGGCATCATCAATTCTTTGTCAAAGGCAGCAAATGTGCTTTTGGTTTACAAGAATTGGAATACTTAGGTCACATTGTCACGACTCAAGGAGTTAAGGTGGATCAAGGGAAGATTCAAACTATCTTTGGATTGGCTTAAGCCTACTAATGTTTTAGAGTTACGTGGTTTTTAGGACTCACGGTTATTACCACAAGTTTGTCCGTAATGCATCATAGCACGGCCTTTAACCAACTTGTTAAACAAAGGCCAATTTGCATGGACAGATGAAGCAGAAGCTGCATTTCAAGAGCTTAAGCAAGCAATGACTACTACTCCCATACTCGCCATGCCTAATTTCAATGAACCATTTACCATTGAATCTGATGCTTCAGGCCATGGAATAGGGGCTGTTTTGAGTCAACATGGGCAACCTCTTGCATTCATGAGCCGAGCCTTGGGTGTTTCTAAATTATCATGGTCCATTTATGCAAAGAGATAATTGCCCATAATTCACGTAAGAATGTGGAGACCATATTTGTTGGGAAGAAATTTTTCATTGAAACAGATCAACGGAGCCTCAAGTATTTGTTGGAGCAGCGCAGCCACGCTGAAGCAGAATTGGGTGGCTAAACTTACGGGGTATGATTATGAGATCAAATCTGAGACCGGGCGTGAAGCAATCTTTAACGGATGCACTATCATGGGTGGCGGGTAGCCGGGTTCTTCATCATCTGTTTGTGTCTCATAACCCATTATGGGGAGACAATTAAAAGGAGGCTCGGACAATTCTTACATGCAAAAATTAGCAAGCTTGCCAGATAATCCGGCGATCATCAAATGGCACAACGGATTGGTATGTTTCAAGAATCGGGTGGTCGTACCTCTAAATCGCATGTCAATCTACGATTTTTACGAATTCCATGATTCTCCCACTTGGTAGGCACTCTGGGGGTACTCGGGACATACAAGAGAATATCACAACAATTCTATTGGCCTTCCATGTATGCCAGAAAGTGCGGGATTATGTATCTTCTTGTGATGTGTGTCAAAGAACAAACACCAAACATTATCACCGGCGAGGACTTCTGACCACTGTCCATTCCATGTCGCGTATGGGGCGATGTCACTCTCGATTTCATCGATGGGCTCCCACCTTCGAATGGCAAAAATTCCATTAAAGTTTGTTGTTGACGGAGTTAAGTAAATCGGCACATTTTATGGCTCTTTCTCATCCGTATACAACAAAAGTGGTAGTTGAAGCGATTTATTGTGACGGGGTGGTTAAGCTTCATGGCATCTTTGCGGTCTATGATTAGTGATCGCGATCCTATATTCATCAGCAATTTCTGGAAAGAGTTCTTCAAACTATCCGGCACCCAATTGAAAATGAGTTCGGTGTACCACCCATAATGGCCCGATAGCTGGCGGGTAAGCGAGGAGTCGTCGTCGATGCCTTGAACAATATCTTATTTGCTTTGCTCATGGCCGGCCTTGCAAATGGCATTCTTTTCTTCCGTAGGTGAGTTTTGGTACAACACCACATACCATATCTCCCACGGCATGACCCCATTTCGGGGCCCTCTATGGCAAACCACCTCCCAGATATCTCCCTACCAAGCAGGCCACAGTTCCGTCAATGAAGTCGACCAGGCTTTAGTATCTCGCGATACTTTGCTGCGACAAATCAAGGAAAATATGTGCGTCGCTAACAATCGAATGAAGCAGCAAGCTGATTCAAAACGCCGGGATCTTCAATTTCAGGTTGGAGATTTGGTGTTTTTGAAATTACATCCTTATCGGCAGCAGTCATTCTTTAAGAAGGCCTATCAAAAACTCGCCAGTAGATTTTATGGACCATATCCGATTGCCGAAAGAATTGGCAGTGTGGCGTATAAACTTACATTGCCACAGGGCTCTCGTATCCATCCAGTGTTTCACGTCTCCCTCTTAAAAAAGAAAGTAGGGGATCACGATCACCCTAGTTCGACATACCACCAATGACGTGAACAGCGGTGGTGTTATTAGAACCGCAGGAAGCAATCTTGGACACTCGTTGGGTTTCAAAGGATCCATGTTCGTCGAGGAAAGCTTGATTAAATGGAAATGACTTTCACGAGCGATGCAACATGGGAGCACACGGGACTTTACACGAAATTTCTGCATGTGAACCTTGAGGACAAGGTTCCAGTCAATGAAGGGGGTATTGATAAACCACGAAGGTCGAAACGGGCAATTAAGAAGAATCCAAAGGATTTGGATTAAGGGATTAAGCCGACAGTGGGTGTACTTGGAGAAAGTCCAAGTTATTGGATGTGATAAGGGTAGTGGTTAGTATGTGAGTTTGTAACCACTAAGTCAGTAAGTAGTTAGCTTGAGAATTTGTAGCCACTAACTCACTAACTCACTAAGTCAGTCATGGCCTGTTCTTAGGGAGTTAGTTATTCCTTCGTGTATTTAAGTTCCTTCGGTTTGTAAAGTAAAGGCGGTTTTTGGTGTTCAATTAAATGGTGGTTCGTTCTCACCCAAAGAGAACTCACTAAATCAGTTCTTATAGCTTTGGGGACCTATCACTAACCCCCCCCCACCCCAACCCCAACCCATCCCCAAGCACCTCACTTCCATCCCCAATGACTGACCCCAACCCAACTGTCCCCATCCCTCCCCACCCCTAACCCCCACCCCCATCCCTAACCCCAACCCCAACCCTATCCCTAACCCCAACCCCAACCCCAACCCTAACTCTGAAACTTAAACCTTAAACCTAAAACCTAAACCTAAACCTAAACCATAAACCTAATTCGTAACACTAACCTTAAACCTAAACCATAACACTAAGCCTAAACTTAACCTTAAACCCCACCCAACTACCCCACCCCACCCCACCCCAACGACCCTTAAACCAACCCAACCTGACCTAACCACAAACCTAAAACCTAAAACCTAAACCTAAAATCTAAACCTTAAACCTAAACCTAAACCTAAACCTAAACCTAAACCTAATCCTAAACCTAAACCTAAACCTAAACCTAAACCTAAACCTAAACCTAAACCATACACCATAACACTAAACCTAAACCATAAACCTAATTTGGTTCCTTTTTTTATATATAAAATTCATCAACCTTTAAGTTAATTCGTTATTGTATAAATATACTTGCAGGTTTGTAGGTGCATACCCTACGCCCGGCAAATGGATTGGGGAGTATTGGTGGCGTCAAGTACTCCGTGTGATTTGGCCCTCGTTTAAAAAGTTACCCAACGAGGAGAAGGACAATATTTGGAAGGCCTTCAAGGTAATGTCATAATATTTTTTTTATTTTTATTAAATGTTAGTTTGTAATTAAAATGTTATAATTCTAATTTTATATTGTAAATGAAATATACATGGGAGGAGGTCTATGAGGAGGCCACGATGCGTATGGTACATATGCTAGTGTAAATTTAGTGTACTAATGTTTAAACATCGATTTATGTACGTTTGTTAGCTGGGTAGCCATGTTGATGCTATGAAATCCATGATTGTAGTTTAATTGACTTTGAAACCAAAAAAGATAACTGTATGTACGTTTGGGGGGTGTTAGTGTAAATAGTAAGAAATAAAAGGGTGTTAGTGTGGCGACCCGACCCGGGCCTGAGGTGGAACCGCGGGTCGGACCGCCCAAATAGGAGGGAAACAAGTAAACATATAAACATGCAAGGACTCAATTAAAGAAAACGACGTGACGCAACATTAGAGACGTAGCACGCCTCGGCACCAAAAGGCCAGTATTTTTAAACCTTTCAAACCTGATATAACAGTTAAGCAATTAAACCAAGTCATCGGCGACACTACATGGCGGAACCCAAGCTAACAGTTTATGGACAAGAATTAAATAAGAGCTAATAGGATGCTCAGCGGAAGACTTATACGTAGTGAACTACTAAACATGATAACCAAAGCTCGGCTTACACAATGCCGGCATTAAAGGGGTTATAAATACTACAAGTGAAAATACTACAAGTAGTTAACTAAAAATAAACAAGTACAAGTTCTAGCACATTCCCAAGCATAGTCTAAATGACTTGCTTTAAAACCCGTCGTCCTCGCAAATTACAAAAGAAAGGAAGAGGACATCTAAACCACCTCTTCAAACTGCAACGACGGACCAAAAGAGGAACAAGGGAACACGAACACCGCAAGCCTCAACGAGCAGGACCTGCTTTGCTAGGATCTAAAGCAGTAAAGGGGAATGGGTAAGTCACAAAGACTTGTAAGCTATCAATCATGCATGTCATGGCAATATGCAACATACAAGGCAAGATATCGTCACATAAGCATATAGAACATATATCCAAGGTGCACATTGTTTCGCATAGGTGCTTATAATTAAATCACATAGGATAAGGATATATGGAGAGCCGGACCGCTACGTAGTTCCTGCATATAAGCGTTATCTGGAATGTGAGGTGTCGGATGTGTGTAAGTACATCGACCTTCCGAGATGCCGGGATAGACACACCAATGATGCTCTAATGGTTACAGAAGGGGCTACTTCCCACTGTGGCCACGGTGGAGGCGTGTGTGAACAAAGACGGGTATGCCAGCTGGACTCATGCAAATGCCAAGTAGTGTTTACTTAACAAATTCTCAAGTAGTGAACGAGGTCGACAAGAGCGATCTCGTTCATGACAAGTAATTATTCTCATCAATAATCAAGTAGGATTGAGTTCGACAAGAGCGAACTCAACATGTCAAATAGGCATTCTATTATATGACATCTAAAATCAAGCATGGTAATCAATCCAAATTCAAGAGTCTAGAATTATTATTCTTAGTGAAACGTGTTTAGAACGACGTAGGGATTGATCATTGAGTCGGTATTGTTCAATGGCTCACTAAATTTGACTCCGTTGAGTCGTCTCTAAAAATTCATCCAATAGAGTTTAAATGCTAAATGCATTCTAAACCCTTTTCTAAGTTCTCGTATAGGATAGACTAGGCCATTAATCCAAATAACAACCATAGTCAAGAATTATCATTAATTCATAATTCATGGAACCTTAGAATCATTATTTCTTAAAGTTATTAAAAGTCAATGGTCCAAGAACAATAGTTATTCCTAAGGAGGCATAGAACACTTTTAATTCTAAGCATAGGACCAAATCAATAGGATGAACAATTCATAGTTTATGGGATCCTAAAATCACAATCTCTAAGAGTTGTCAAAAGTCATTAGTCCAACAACAATAGTTATTCCTAAGGAGGCATAGAACACTTTTAATTCTAAGCATAGGACTAAATCAACAAGATGAACATATCATTCAAAAATCTCATAAACCCAAATCATCATCAAACATGGCATGGACATGGTAGGAGCATGGGAATCATAAGAAGAGGGGGACATGGCATATTTAGCATACATCCTAAGGGGAATCAATAGCTTACCTTACACCAAAGAAAAAGATGGAATGAGCACAAACTAATAGGATGTAATTGTGCTCCTCGTCGATAGCTTCACTTTGGTTGTCTCGGTTTGGCAATCGGAGGTCGGGAGCTCAAGTTATGGGAGAAAGACACACTAATCTCCCCTCACCATACACACACAAAAGCTTGGGGAGAGAGAGAGAAGAAATATTCAGATATGGTGGGATTATAGGCTGATCACAAATTGGGAGGATTATATATGGCATGCAAATTGTGAGTGGAACTCCACATGTCACAAGGAGAGGGCATGGAAATCCACTTGTCAAGTGGAGGGTGATTGAGGTTAGTGTTAATCCAACTCAATTAGGGTCTAATAGGAAGGTTTAGGTTCAATTAGGATGGGGGTTTAAGGGTCTAATTGGGTCACAATCAGATTGCATCAGAAAAATCCCATAGGTGAAAAATAGCTTGATGCGGTCGCATCCTCCAAGGACCATGCGAGCGCATGGTCCTGTTGACAGCCTTGGTCCAATTTTGCAATGCTCTCAGAACTGTTCCGCGAGCTAGTGATCAAATTTCGATGCGAGCGCGAGGTCCAGCCCTTGAACATGGTCTAAACATGTCCTAAATGGTCCCAAACTCATGGGAAACAATTCTAAGGTCTAACCCAACTCAAAACAAGTCGGAAACACACCCGAACAACATACGGAACAAGGTAAAACAAGGCTCGAATCATGCGACTAATGGCTAACGAATCAAACACCAATCAAACACCAATCAAAATAGGATAACTTGGGCATGGAAAAGGCTTGTTTAAACATGTTCATGACCTGAATACATGGTCGAGAACTCAACTAACATTTCGCAAGACGAAATACAAGCAATACGAGCAACGAGGGAAATCGCTAAGGCCAAAACAAAGCAAGAAAGTTTCTAAACTTCCAACCAAGCTTACTATGATCAAGATGAACGTTCTAAGTCATATATGAAAGGTAATAGAACCCCAACACGTCTTGGTTAAGTGCTAACATGCTAAGGCAAACACTCAAAGCATAAACGGCAAGGTATGCAACGCATAAAAGACATTCAAGTGACTATGAACGTAACAACTCTAATGCAAGCATGAGATGAACCAATTGAAGTATCTAACATGTTAAGACATATGATAAACATGCTATAATGATATAATACAAGTAATGAGTTTGGGTTCTCACAGTTAGTGTAAATTTAGTGTATTAATTCTTAAACATCGATTTATATACGTTTGTTAGCTGGGTAGCCATGTTGATGCTATGAAATCCATGGTTTTAGTTTAATCGACTTTGAAAGAAAAGAAGATAACTATATGTACGTTGGGGGGTGTTAGTGTGAAATAAAGGGGGTGTTAGTGTAACTTTAATGTATTAATGCTTAAACATCGATTTATGTACGTTTGTTAGCTGGGTAGCCATGTTGATGCTATGAAATCCATGGTTGTAGTTTAATTGATTTTGAAACAAAAAAAATTTGTATGTACGTTGAGGGGTGTTAGTTTAAATGGTAAGAAATAAAGGGGTGTTTGTGTAAATTTCGTGTATTAATGCTTAAACATCGATTTATGTACGTTTGTTAGCTGGGTAGCAATGTTGATGCTATGAAATCCATGGTTGTAGTTTAATTGATTTTGAAACAAAAAAAAATAAATGTATGTACGTTGAGGGGTGTTAGTGTAAATGGTAAGAAAAAAAGGGGTATTTGTGTAAATTTCGTGTATTAAAGCTTAAACATCGATTTATGTACGTTTGTTAGCTCGGTAGCCATGTTGATGCTATGAAATCCAAGGTTGTAGTTTAATTGACTTTGAAACCAAGAAAGATAACTTTATGTACGTGGAGGGGTGTTAGTGTAAATGGTAAGAAATAAATGGATGTTAGTGTAAATTTAGTGTATTAATGCTTAAACATCGGTTTATGTACGTTTGTTAGCTGGGTAGCCATGTTGATGCTATGAAATCCATGGTTTTAGTTTAATTGACTTTGAAACCAAAGAAGATAACTGTATGTACGTTGGGCGGATGTTAGTGTAAATGGTAAGAAATAAAGGGGGTGTTAGTGTAAATTTAGTGTATTAATGATTAAACATCGATTTAAATTGACTTCGAAACCAAACAGGATGTGTTTGTGTAAATGCTATGGGTTGATGCCTCCGTCGATGACCCTCTGCATTGGGTTGATGATAGATCATCATCTATATTTGTAAGTAAACTTTAATTGAAAGGTTTTCCTTTGAATATGTAAATTTATTTGTGTATATGATAATATTTGTTTGTTTTATTGACAGTATGGAAATAAGACATCGGTATTGGAGGAAGATACTGATCCTACGCAGCCCCCTACGTAACCCTTTCCATTTAATCCTCAGGTTTGGAAAGAAATCACGCTTGAAGGACGTAAAAAGAGGGGAGATAGAGTGCTCGGAATGGGGGAGATACATTTAATCCTCATTGTTTGATTTTGTATGTATATATATTTGGTACTTCGATGTATTAACATTTAGAGTTTGATGTTTTTAAATTAGTTTTATATTATTGTTTATTTTGTATCTTTAGTTTTGTATTAATTGTTATATTATCGGGTACAAAAATTTATAATGATAGTATTTTTGTATATATTTTTTAATTTTTTTCCATTATTAGCAACCGAATTTTCCGTCGCTGAAATTAAAATTTAATTAATTTTTAAACGCCTTTAGCGACGGAGTTTTCCGTCGCTGAAAGTCAAATTTAATTAATTTTTAAACGCCTTTAGCGATGGAATTTTTCGTCGCTGAAATTCAAATTTAATTAATTTTTAAATGCCTTTAGCGACGGAATTTTTCGTCGTTGAAATTAAATTTTAATTATTTTTTAAAAGCCTTTAGCGGCGGAAATTTCTGTCGCTGAAATTAAAATTTAATTATTTTTAAAAAGCCTTTAGCGGCGGAAATTTCCATCGCTGATATCAACCTTTAGCGACGGAAATCGGTCCGTCGGACATCTACGACGACAAATCAGCGACGAGCCACCGACGTAAAAATTTCGTCGCTGGGGAACCATTAGCAACGGAATCTTGCCTTTAGCGACGGAAAATTCAGTCGTTAAAGGTCATTTTTCTAGTAGTGTCTCTCTCTCTCTAATACACTTCAGTCATAAGTTTGTGGTTATTTTATAACCAAAACTAAATTAAACAAAAATTGCATCTATTTATGGTAACAAAAAATTTTGAGCCAAATTCCAAATTTGTCTGAAGCCCAATAGCGTGTTTGAAGTCATCAAATCATTTCCCAACACTGTACAACTACAACAAAAAAGGGCTTTCACAATGTTTAAAAAACGTTTTCATAGACCTATCACAACGTTTTCCGAAACGTTTTCAAAATGTTGTAAATTATCTTGAATACAACATTTGAAAAACATTGTAGTATACATTAACAACATTTAAAAAAACGTTGTAAAAGTGTACAACAACATTTAAAAAAGGTTGTAAATTAATATGACAAAGTTTCATAAAAATGTTGTAAATGCAAAATTTAATAAAAAAATAATTCCTGGTTTTTATTCGGCTCCCACACTAGCCAATCGCATTGCACCTATAAATTTAAATCTACTGACCCCAAGTTTACCATGGCTATTTGGCTTTTACACAGCATTGTGACTAACGTACCAGACAAACATATCTAAAGAAACATATTTCAAAATTTTAGGTAGGAAAGGAAGCTCCATTAATACCGAATCTATGACCTCACAAACAGATTACAAAATTTCATCAAGGCAAGAAACATGATATTTCATAACTATACATGGGATTCTGTTTCGTTAACCACGAAGAACGAAAAACAGTAGCACAACTTCATTCTCTATGTCATCATCCTCCTCATCTTCATCACTATCTAATCTCTTCCTTCCAAAAAGATGGAGGAGTTTTCACCCACAAGTACACTAGAAATCACACCAATGATTAGAATGACCAAACTGAAACATGATAATCCCATATACAAAAGCCCATATAGTGTAAGTTAAGATCATGTACTCCATCAATGAGTGCATGCATAACTCAGAAGCTTATTGAGATAGAGGACTTGCACCTGACTTTTTCTTATCCCAACTCATGGAAAAGATGAGTCAGCGCATATTAAGTAGACAAAGTAGAAAAATTATGCTAATTTTACCAACTGTGTTTGTGGAGACAATAAAATAAAAGAAAATAATCTTGAGCTTCATTACTTGGGAAATCCTATATACTACTTCAAAATTTTACACTAAACAAATATGACCGCTAGGCAGAAACTTCATCCCACAGACCAGAAC
This sequence comes from Codonopsis lanceolata, assembly GCA_013146195.2. Taxonomy (NCBI): domain Eukaryota; kingdom Viridiplantae; phylum Streptophyta; class Magnoliopsida; order Asterales; family Campanulaceae; genus Codonopsis; species Codonopsis lanceolata. Next base: position 3,862 of record JABEVN020003544.1, on the reverse strand, counting down.
CACGGTCATAACAACCAGGTAGCTTCATAACCCACAATTATACTATTACCGAAAACAAAATCTTGCTCAACACTTAATATAGTTCAAAATTAAGGACATTGGTGTTAGATTAGCTATGTTTTGGATGAACTCCCTTAAGAATATAGTTTTGTAAGCAACTGATGCAGTATGTATTGTATGAGATACAGGATCCCTAGGCCAGAAATCATCCGATGCCCTTATAACTGCTGCCCTCTTAACACTGCATCACGTTTACATTCACGTTAGGATACTTATTGAGGTACCAAATTTGAGCTATCATGAAAATGGATTTGATTCAGCTACCTATACTGTTAGCAATTGGTCTTGTGGCCCGATTATTTATTTCCGTTCACATGGAATATATTTATATTATTAAAGGTTAATTAGCTTCCTAATCCGAAGGGATTAGGGATTGACCTAACTTAACCTAAAAAAAAAATAGGGTTTCTTGTACAATAATATAAATAGGGCAACTAAAGGGGTAAAACCCTAACAACAGAAGAACATGTCTTCAGTAGGCCACCCTCCTCTCTCTCTCCCCTATATTCTATCTCACCAAATACTCCTTCTAGCCTAACCATCAAGAGGCTTGGATTTGTGGTGTGAACCAATATTGATATTCGTGCTACGTGATATCAATCCGACAAGAGAGACTTGCAGGATTATTGATCGTGACATATGAAGATCGTAGCTGTAGACATCCAAATTTCGTACCCCTGGTATGTGACATGACATGAAATATCAAGACCTGTTAAAACTTAAAAAATGTCAAAGTTGCAGGGTTTGAAAATGCAAAAGGAAAAACAGGATGCGCAAAAAAGTGAGATGCAGGGGGCCGAAGTGTCAAAAATAACCCCAAAAAGAGGCCCAGGTGCCACCCACATGCAAAGTGGGTGCGGTGCCCAGACCCCCCATGGGTGGCGCCTGAATAGTCCCCCTGCACTGTAGAACTTTGTCTCTGGTACACTCTCTCAAGCGCGTGGTATAAGCCAATCACTACAAGAAAATAGGGCAACTAAAACAGAATTTTGCAACAGAATTGAAATCCGTTTCAATATAAAAACTGCTCAAGGGAAATTGACGTGCACAATTAATTTTGCAACTAATATTGCAACGAAAAACTATTTTGTCGCATCCTGTTTGGGGGGAAAAGTTGGAGGGAATAATGCCGCCTAATTTTGCAATGGTTTTTGAAACGGATGAACTTCTGTTTCAATTTTCTGTTTCAATTTCAGTTGCATTTATTAATATAAATTTTTTATATTTTGAATTTCAAAAAATTGGTGTTTAGTTTTGGGCAAAAAGTCTGGAGGGAAGAAACTGTTGGAAAAAGTGTGCTTTTAAAGAATGAAATTGTGCATTTTGTGGCACGGATGTCTTCACATGTCGTTTGTGTAATGACAAGGGTAATTGTGGAATCGTGTTCTACTCCGTGAGAACATCGAAATCATATATTCATTTGTCCAATTTGGTGTTTGGATGAATAAGTTATGATTGATTAAAGTGTGGTTGTTGGAAGTGGGTTTATCCCACATTGGAAGATTAACAAAAACTTGAGTGTTTTATATACAAGTGCCTTGTGTTGTAAGGGTAAGCTTGTATAGAATAAAGGCTCTCTCTCGCGCACGCCTGCGCAGGGGGGGTGCAAATCATGGTCCAGTTTAGCCTTTGGGATACCGTACTCATGTGCGAGCGCATCTCGCGGACACGAATGTCGGACCAAATTTGCCTGTTCAGACCAACCCACGTTTTGTTAATTATTCTTTTGTTTTGTAACTCCCAACATTTATAACAGACATTATGGGTTGTTATTACCAGCTTTAATAAGAGATATTATTTACCTATTGATGATGAATTTATTTCATCATCAATGTGGTTTTTAACTCAGTCTCTTGTCTATTCCTATAAAAGGAGAGGCCATCCACAATTGGAAAACACAGTTTATGACAATCTCCATTTCACTTCTGCATTCTGCAAATCGTTGAGCGTGTTCTTTAGCATTTTGTTTTTATATTGGTGATAGTGTCAGATACAGTTTCGGTTCGCCGGAATCCTTAATGCTAAAGATTTCTCCGGTGTCTCCGTTGTATCCTGGGAGACAGACGTCCATTACAGCTTCCAAGCACAGACGGGAAGAGGCGAATCTGTTTTAAGGAAACTGTGTGTAACACAGGCCTCGGACCAGCAGACTTGAAGCCACCAGCAGACTTCGGCCACCAGCAGACTTGAAGCCACCAGTAGACTTCAGCCACCAGCAGACTTGAAGTTACCGCACTCGAAGTCTACTCAAGACACTGAAGTCTACCTACAGCACTCAAGTCTACTCGCAGACTTGAACTCTACCTGCAGACCTGATCTCTACCTGCAGACCTAAACTCTACATGCAGACCTGATCTCTACCTGCAGACCTAGACTTACAGCAGTAATCTTTTACAACTATTTCCATTCTGTATTTGATTATTATTGTTTTTCCTGTACCGTTTTCTAACAATCTTAAAACAGTTTAGTACTGTTATTTTCGATAACAGTAGACCATTCCAAAGGGGAAAACAAACTTTTATAAAATATAGAATTGTGTATTCTAACCTTGATCATATTACAGCACACAATATGACAACTGAATTGAATACCCAAGCTACTGGAAAGGAACCCAATGTGACTTTGAACCCAACGACCTCTAATGCTACTGTGACTCAGATTGTGGCCAATGCACCTATGCCGGTACATCATAGTGAGAAACGAGATAAATTCAGTGGCTTGAATTTCAAGCGATGGCAGCAGAAGATGCTGTTCTACTTGACCACCCTGAACCTAGCGAGGTGTCTGAAAGAAGATCCTCCAACGGTGGGTGAGAATCAGAATGATGTCCAAGCCGCCATCGCTGTAGAAGCATGGAAGCATTCCCGATTTCCTTTGCGTAAACTACGCATCGAATAGGTTGACGACTCATTGTATGAAGTTTACCGCTATAAGTCAACCAAGAAAGGAGTTGTGGACATCGTTGGACTGTAAATATACATCCGAGGATGCCGGAGCCAAAAAGTTTATTGTTGGCCGCCTCGATTATAAGATGGTGGACTCCAAGATCGTTTATAGTCAAGTGCAAGAATTGCAAGTGATCTTTCACGAAATTCAAGCCGAAGGGATGGTTGTAAGTGAAACCTTTCAAGTGGCGCAATTATTGAGAAATTGCCTCCAAATTTGGAAAGATTTTAAGAGCTATCTAAACACAAGTTTAAAGGAGATGAATGTGAAACAACCGGTTGTCGTGACTGTATTGAAGTGGACAACAGAGGTTCGACAAGAAGACATCTATTCCTGTGGTTAAAAGCTAATATGGTAGAGCATGGCCAAAGCTCAAAAGGCAAAGGCAAGGCTGCCGCTAAAAGGGTCGCTTTGGGGACCCAAGGGAGGAATCTCTAAGAAGAAATTTTCTCTGAAAATGCTACAACCGGTGGCACGGGTCACAAGGCTACTTGCGTAAAGCCAAGTAGAGACCGTGAAGCAAACATGGTGGATGACATCTCTCAAGATAATAACCGAACCTTGATGCGTTGTCACCGAAGTGAATTTGGTGGGTTCAAACCCCAATCAATGGTGGATCGACACCGTGTGCCAGCCAGTATGTGTGTTCCAACAGAGAAATGTTCAAGTACCTTTGAAGTCAGAATGGCGAGAAGGTTTTCATGGGAAACTCGCCACTTCGAGTCAAAGGTCAAGGCAAAGTGGTACCGAAGATGACGTATGGGAAGGAACCGACTCTCAACAATGTACTCTATGTACCGATATCCTAAGAACTGTGAAGCATGGCTTCCGTATTATATTTGAGTCGATGTTGTAA
>JABEVN020003543.1:0-17801 GCA_013146195.2 Codonopsis lanceolata | reverse complement strand
GTATCCCTATCCCTGGCCTCACTTCTATTTTACTTTTGTGATGCATATGGGGCTATGCATGATTTTGTGAGGGGTGGGGTGCTTGAGGCTGTGGTTGTTGTATTTGTTTAATTGTTTTAAAAAAAAAAAAAAAAAAGAAAAGAAAAGAGGAGAGGCTAAGTGAAAACCAGGAAGGCGCTTAGGCAAAAGGAGAGAGAGTGTGAAGAAAGAAAAGAGAAAGAGAGTAAAAGAGAAACTTGAGAGGCGCTTAGGCAAAAGGAGAGGGTGTGAAAAAAAAAAAAAAAAAAAAAAAAAAAAAATAAAAAAAAATAATAATAATAATAATAGTTCTAGGTGAAAAGGGAAGCGGCGCCTAGGAAAAGGTGAGTGAGTGAATCTCTTTCCATCTTTTTATATCTGCGTGGAAGTTATAAGGGAGGATTGGAGCATCGGGTAGGTTTATTTATTTTGGTGTTGGAGGTTTGGTTTAGAGGTGTTAGGATAGAAAATCCTCGTTTTTCTTTTGGTGATATAAGGGGTGTTGGTGTGATTTCTGAGGTAAGTCTTTGCCGAATAGACTTTATTTTGAGGGAGTAGTAGTGCGAGAATAGCGTGGGGGAAACTTAGGACATATTTAGTTCCCCCTAGCTTTTTGTTGTGTGGGCCTTAGCTTGGATGTCGTTTTTGCATAATTGGAGTTGGGGTCGAGCTAAGGTCATTGTTATCATTGCTATTGTTGGAGTGATAAGGAGCGGAGTTTCATTTTCCGAGTTCGTTGTTTGTTTGGGTCGATGTGCGTTAAGCTGTTGTTTCGAGGGTTAGAGGAGATTAGGGGTCATTTTCCTCCCATGCTACGATTGAGACCAGGTGTTTAGAGTGGGGATAGGATATTACTCGGGGACAGTAATGGTCTAAGCGTGGGGAATTTGATGTGGTGGATTTTATGATATGTAATTCTCTAATTTTCTAGACATTTTTATTATTATTTTAATGTATTTTAGTTTAGTTTGATGTAATTTTGAGTAGTTTATGATTTGGTAAGTTTTTGGGTAACTTTTGTAATTTTGAGACTTTTGTGAGTATTTTGTGATGTCCCAAAAGTTTATTATTATGGAAGATAAAATTGCTAGTATCGGAGTAGGGGACCAAAGCTGTCAAAAGCTGAAAGTTCAAGGATCGATTTCAAACAGCGAGTTCGAGAATTAAAAGAGAAAAGTTGGAAATTCAGGGTTCAAAGTGAAAGATGAAGATTTGGAAACTATTTATTTTGGTAATAGATGGTAGGAGGATTTGACTACTTTTTATTAAAGATTCTCTTTCCTTTTTCTTTTGAGATTTTCCTTTCTAGTTTAGGATTAGGTTTTGGAAAACAAGTATATATACTTGTTTTGACTCCATAATTTTCTTCTTCTTCTCTCTAATTTTCTCTAGAGATTTCAATTTGTTTGCATGGAAGCTTAATTACATTGCTTTGGATTTGAATCTGAACCGTTTGTTTTATTCAATTGAGGTATTAATTTCTTTACTTCTGAATCCCTATTCATAGTTTTACTTGTTTGAATTGTTAGATTGATTTGTAGGGTTTTTGAGATTTGATCACCCTCTTTTCCCTTGCAATTGATTTAATGCTAGTTTAATCTTAAGTCTGCAATGATTATGATTTTACACAAGTAGCATCTTTGAGATTTATGCATGTGTCATGGTAAATTGAAAAGAGTAAAACTAGTTTTCTTTCTATTTGCAAAAGAATAGAGAATTCCTTGATCTTAATTTCTCAAGTTTTATCAATCGTTATTGTGAACCTGAGGCGTGTCGCTTAGGTTTAGATAATGATTAGGGAAATAAGTGAGTGTGTCTTGCTATAACCATCATTAAGGAAGAAATAGGGATTGAAATATATCTCGGATCAAGTGAATAGGGAGAGAGAGAAATTATACCGATGATATTGAATTGATAAACGGGAACGGAGACAAATCTGAAGTGCTAGTCTTTAATTGTTTACAACTTAGTTTTAATTTCGTAGGTAGATAGTTAATTAATCACAATCAGACCCCAATCTTGTCAAGTGACAATTGCAACAAATAACCGTTCTTCAGTGGATCGACCACGGACACCCTAGCTGCAGTTACGCGAGTCTTGTCTTGGTAATTAATTTGTAGGCGTGCGACTTTAGCTGTCACCGTCTTCCTCCATTTACTCCATTGTCACAGCGTCCTTGGCTTTCTCCACCGATCTCGGCCCATTTAACCTTGGTTTAACCCGCCATCTCTCCATTGGTTCATTGACTCCATGCCGCGACCGACCCTTTTTCTTGCCTTTTTGCCTAATTTTCTATGTCTTGCATTATACCCTTCCTTCCTTTTGCGGCTTCTCCATACATTCAGTAAGCCCTCAATTCCAGATCTACACGCCCCATTTACGGGCATTAGCCCAAATGGGGCACCCCTATTTCTCCCAAAATCATCCAAAATCTTTGATGCTTGATCACCATTGAAGGTTTGGAACATCAAATCAAGGGCCAGGCAGCTTGCAAAAGATTTCAACCCGGATTCGCGATTTTTCGGTTCAATTCTTTACTCATATTTTTAGATATTTGTTATGTTTTCTTGGGTTGATTTATTTTGTAGTTGTTGAATTGGTTTGTGTTTAGTTTATTTATGGAAATGCAATTATTGTCTATGTCCAATGTAGTGTTTTAATTTAATTTATTTCTTTATTTAGTAACAAGCATGTTGGTTATTATTTTGTGAAATTAATGCTTTTAATTATCGTAATAATTAAATGATTTTAGAAATATTTAGGATCCATGAGAGCTACCTTTATATTTCGGACCAATCAATTTAATAGTTGGTGTTTTGTGACACACAGATAGCCAGTAATGAGACTAGGTTTGACACGCGATCGAACCACCTTAGCCATTCGCGAGTCGGGAGATTAGGGTTGACTATAAGATGCGAGAGCCGTAGTTAGCCAATTTAGTTGTCTCGCTACCAATTTAGTTGTCTCGGTTATTATTGTGTTTTCTTAATGTTTTTAATGGCGTAGCGAACCATTAGATGATCCCTAGAATGATAGGATACTGAAGAAGCCCTTCCTATTATTCCGAAAATCACAATAGTAGTTTGCGTGGCGTGAGACCGAAAGGAGATCGTGCGTAGATAGTCTCGGATGCTTGTTTACACATGCGGTTATTTTCTCTCTGTGTTATGTGTTGCGATGATATGAGCCCGTAGCAAGGTTGAGAGATAACTAGATTTGCTATACGTAGCGAATAAATAGCGCGTCCGACTACCAAGACTTGAGTTAAAGAAAAACAAAAGAGGATTAAATTAAACCGGCTAGACTAGAAATAATGCATTCCTATATTTCTATCTTGATTTGTTGTTGCCAAACCACCTTGTAGTATAGATTTAATTGCTTTCTTAGGTTGTTTATATTTTAGATTTTAATTCATTTTATTTTCGCTTAAATATAATTAGTTAGCATAATTTCGGTACTTAGTTGGAGTGAGAATTACGCATTCCTCGTGGGATCGACTCGTTTACGTGCTTTATTACTTGATACGGTAGGGTAATCTTGGAATTGGATTGCCGCAAGCATCAAGACCTCCCCTCTTAGCGGTCCCATGCAGGAGCCCCATATGTGTCTTAGCGGCCACGGACCCGGTCGTGGCGCTATGTTAGTTAAGAGGAGGTAGGAACTCAAAACACATCTTTATGTATCCAAGGCCCTTAGTCTCTGTTGAGGGTCGTTATTTTAATGTAGAAAAGTTAGCTTACTCTCTTGTCATAGCCGCCCGAAAATTCGGGCTTGCACTTCGCATATGTAATCATAGTATACGGTATACACAGAGGCACCATTGTGCAAGTCCTCCACAAGCTTAGATTCATCGGGTAGGCTACTCAAGCGGTTGATTGAGGTCACGAAATTTCACATCGATTACAAGCCCAACAACGCAGGCGAGCGGCGGCCCTGCGGCGCCCGGCCTTGACCCTCTTTTGTTGGGACCTTTACGTGGGCGGAGCGGTGAGGAAGGTTGGGCCGAGCCAATATCCTTTCAGCTCTGACGAGATCCAAAATTCAAATTGGCTCTCTGATTAAAGTTTCTTGCCTCGAACAACATGGCCGAGTATAAAGCAATGATCACCGACCTCAAGCTCGCAGCCGATATGGGCGTTGAAGCGGACACAGTGTACTCGGATTCACAACTAGTAGTGAACCAAGTCCAAGGGGAGTATATGGTGCATCACCCTTCCCTGGTCAAATACTGCGAGCTTGTCAAAGAAATCTTGAAGAATTTCAAATTCTCGGAGATCATCAGAATTGATCGAGCTGATAACATGCGGGGAGACTACTTGTCCAAGGTCGCTGAGGCAAGCCTCGCATTACTGAATCCGTCAGTTATGATCGAGCACTTGGAAATTCCAGCTATCGACAGACCAGTGATAATGGACATCGAGCCAGCGACCAGAAGCTGGATCGACGATTACAATGATTACATCGAGTAAAGGGTCCTGCCAATAGACAAAGTCAAAGCCACCACGGTCAGAAGCCAAGCTTGAAGATACTCGGTAGTCGATGGAATCCTATACAAGCGATCTAAGGTCAGACCTATGCTTTTCTGTGTTCCGTCGGAGTTAACTGAGGGTGTTTTATACGAAGTCCACGAGGGAGAATACGGTGGCCACCCGAGCTCCAGCGCCCTAGCAGAAAAGGTTTTATGCGTAGGGTACTACTGGATTAGGCTTAGGAGAGATGCAGAGAAATATGTTCACGAGTGTGACAAATGCCAATGGTACGCGGACATACCAAGGCTACCGTCCACCGTGCAAACTCCAGTAGTTGCGGCCTGGCCGTTCGACGTGTGGGGAATCGACTTGATCGGTCCATTTCCCTTGGCACAGTACAAATACAAATACGCGGTCGTCACCATCGACTATTTCACAAAATGGATTGAATTAAATCCATTGGCCAAGATTACTGAGGCAAACATCATCAAGTTCGTCCACGACCAAATATGGTGCAGATTCGGCCTCCCATGGGCAATCATCTCCGACCACGGCACCTAATTCTCGGACAAGTTCATAGCTGAGTGTGCACGTTTGGGTGTCACACATTGGCAATCATCCGTCTCTTATCCATAAGGCAACGGCCAAGCTGAGGCCAAAAATAAACAAGTCTTGCACGCTCTCAAAAGAAACCTAGAAGGGCGAGGTGAAAAATGGGAAGAAGAGCTACAGTCGGCTTTATGGGCGGTTAGAACCACTGCCCGGGGCCCAATAGGGGAAACTCTGTTTGTGCTCACCTACGGATTTGAAGCTATGATCCTCATAGAAATGACCTTTCCTAGCTACCGAGTTTCCCACTACAACGAACAAAACAATGAGATGGCCCATGCAATAGACCTTGACCTTCTTGAAGAAAGAAGGCTGGATGCACAGTTGTGGATGGTAAATTACAAGCAGCGAGCAAAGGCTCACCACGACAAAAGGGTTCGGGGAGGAGCATTTATGGTCGGGGACTGGGTACTCAGAAAAATCGAAGCCACCGGTCACCGGGAAGAAAAGGAAAACTCTCTCCTATCTGGGAAGGGCCTTTTCATGTTACTGGCGTAATCAGAAAGGGCACCTACACACTACGGACATAGGAGGGTACAGACCTGAAGCATCCCTGGCACGCTGGTCATTTTAAAAAGTACTATCATTGAGCCAGTTCTCAATACGCAAACAGGCAAGACCCTCATCCCTATTGAGGGTCACTATCATTGATAAATAAAAGGCAAGTTTCTTTTATATTTGTTCATTCGGGTTATTTATTCATCATTTATCAATTGTTTTTGGGCTTGACTAAATCCACTCGCCAACCGACAGAGATAGGGTCATGCCGGTCAACCTTCCACTATACCCGAGTATTTGTGGACATATCTTATCCTCTCCATGAGTAAGATAGGGCCGTGTTTGATTCACGTACTGGGATGCCCGCCAAGCGGTAGGGGCCATGCCCAGAAGATAGAAACTAGCTACTTCGGATTCCTATAGTGACCGAGCAACACTGTCAGTTGTATATCTCTATACCAAGTTGATATACTAGCAACCGCTTCGACATACAAACGTCAGACAAGGTCGTGCCCGGTTACTGGTTGCCGCTCGGAGTAGGGCCCTGCCCACTAGGCAGTCTTTAGGATGCTCGCTCCCGGGCCAGGCGATAGGGGCCATGCCGCTTAAAGCCTTGGCCAAAACCAAGCACTTGGACCGGGCTAGGAGTACGTTTGTCTGCCGCTCAAAGCCTTGGCCGGACCAAGCACTCACTCGGCGAACACATGCATGTGCACTTCAACTTGAATAGTATGCACCACCTTAATTAGCCTTATTATTTTTAATTTAAGGATTGCACAAGTTTGCATGCTCGGTTAATTCTAATTATTTTTGCTCGACATGTTTTTGGGGGCATCAGTATACATCCGTACTAGTACTAATCGAATGCAGGAAAAACACGAGTAAAGAAACAATTATCAAGCAAAATGGAAAAATGCAACTAAAGAAGCAATTGTTAGCCAAAAAGTGTTTCCTATTCAAGAATGTGAACTTTTACAAGGGGAAATAAAAAATAGTAGCGCGTAGGCTGAACAATGACTGTGCCCCTAAGTTATCTAGAGGGCGAGGAAGACCTTTGGCGGAAGCCCGATACTGCTCTTCATACTGAGCGTTTAGCACCTTGCGGGCAGCTTTTTTTCTCAGCAGCCTTGGCATCATCCTCGGCAATCATGTTCAGAGCCGGCCACAGGTGGACTCCAAAGCATCAATCAAGGAGCACATGCTTACGCCCGTGAGGAGGAGTAGGCGGGACCCAAGGCTCACATCCAACTTTGGCATCACTCTTCGTAGGAACCCCGAGCTTCGTTTCAAAGATAGTAGAGACCAAGTTATGGAACTAGCGGGCAACATCAGAGTAGGGATCGAGCAAGGCCCATTCGCCCATAGTCTGCATATCCACTACCCCACGACCAGTGAGCAGCCAAAGAATGTGATTGGTGCCATGTGTGAAATAGGGCATGATGACCACATCCACAACCTCTTCAAAATCTGGAGAACTCTTGTAGTCCTCCACCGATGTCTCCTCATGGACGATGCTTTGCCATCGTCGGCTAAGCATGCAGCCTGGGGTTCAAGATCCTGACGACCTGGATCTTGAGGGCATCCTGTTCAACCTGCAGCAAGTCCCTTTGCTTGGAAACCGCAGCCATAGCCTCCAACCCTTTCTCCAGATTGGCCTGATTCTTCTTTATCTGGCCCACCAGCTCGGTCTTCTCGGCGACCAGAATGCTGTTTTGGGCAGTCAGAAACAAGTTGCACTCAAACAACTCGACTCCTTTCTGCTTTGCAACAACATCGTTTGCCTCCAACTGGTCGGCCAGGGAGGACACCTGCCCGATCTTCTCTTTCAGTAAGCCCCCAAGGGTTTTATGGTCCGCCTCAACCTTTTCGAGAGCCTCCTTCTCTTTATTGCATCGGTCATACAGATTAGTACAAGTGGAGGCAATCTGCAAATAGAGAATAAACAGTTAGCATAAGAATGAATGAAGAAAATAGAAATTAAGCTATAGTTCGTTTTTTTACCTCGCTCAGGCAGAGGCCCACATTTTCGACCAACACATGGCCAGCGATCTCCCAAACTTCCACCTAGACATCATGCATGGCCGGCTCAATAATGCCCTTGCCCACAGAGCCTCCTCGGGTTGAGCCTCCCTCCCAGGTCCCGCGTCCAGCGGGATGCCCCCCAAAGAATGGGGCATCACCGGAGATTTCTTTCACAAGCGCCCGGCGCTAGTGGTGGAAGTCATCACGAAACCTAGCTGCCACCAGATAGCCACCCCGCCAAGTTTGGGTAGGAAACAAGCTCAAGATACCGCGTTGACGCACCTGGCTGATCGATTGGCGAGGGAAGAAAGGGGCTCTTCTTTCTTTTGCCCGCCGCCTTGGCATCCTTGGGCGCCTTGAGGACCTCGTGAGACCTTGACAACAGGGCCTTGGTGGCCTTATCGCCAACAATCACATAGGCCTCCAGACCGAGACAACGACTTTGGGAGTCGCTGCCTTCTTGATCGGGCTCGAGGCTTTGCCCGAGGCCGGGGCCTTCTTTGCTGGAGGACAGAATGTGACTTTGGGCAAGGTCACAGGCTCGTTGGCCTTCAAGTTAGCAGTTCGTTGATCGGTTTGCTTCTTCATGTTTTTTAACACGACCAAGTTCTTCATCCCTGAAATAAAACAAGGCGACTCAGTACAGTTATAAAGAGTAATGTTAAATCAAGACAAGAATCGAAAAATATCGGCAATTGGCGAGCTACCATTCTTATCCTCATAAACCGGCCGACAGTTTGCACCAGGGCCCAACCGATGGCACTCTACGCATTCGCGCTTGAACATTTGCCCGTCATAATCACCCCAGTATGGATGGGGTCTCTCGGGCTCGTGGATCGGCACTAGTATGGTTACGCACCCGCACTTCGGTTCGATCACAGGCCGGGCACAAGTGTGTGGATTGCACACCAGCCTCTTTCCAATCGAGCAAGAATTGTTTCCTGATCCGCTTTTAATTTAATTTCTTCAACAACCCCAACGGCAGCCTTCAACACAGCCAAGTGGGAAATCTCACCGGAACTGAAGTCTTGCTTAGAGACCTTGGGGATTTTCATTTCGCCGGTTGCTGTGGGCGCGAACGGCCATCCAACTCGGGACTCGATGAAAAGGACCCTCATATCTTAGGCCTCGACCTTTCCAGGGACATCGGCCAAAAGCCTAAAAAAAAGTTGGAGTTGGACCTCACTCTAATCCACCCGCCTGCCAAGAAAAAAATAAAGAGTTTCTTGAGCCAGATACATGTTCCTGGCTAAAACCCAAGAGACTATGAAAGCCACCGTGGAAGTGCCGTGATCGCCTCTAACGATTCAACATCTCTGTAGACACCCCAATTTCGCACTCGTATGTGGATCGACATAAAATATCAAGAACTATCAAAACTTAACAAATGTCAAGTTACTGAGTTAAAAATGCGAAAGGAAAACAGATGCGCGAAAAGGAACTGCAGGGGGTGAAAGTGCAAAAATCAAAAGTGAATAGCATTGGTGCCGCACTGCGATGCCTTGGCCGCACTCATGCTGCTCCTCAGAGCTCTCTCTCAGAGATTCAAATGTACAACCCTTGAAGCTCATGGTACAACTCACCAATGCAGGCTGAAGAAATCAAAGAATTCCCGATGGATCCCTGCTTCTCACTATAAATAGAAGCCTCGGCCTCCTCATTTCATTTTTCCGCGATCAAGAATACATAGCGAAGCTATGTCCCTTCGCTTCCTTCAATACTATTAATGCGAGAGGTGCGAGATAGGTGAGTGGAAGCCCCTAAAGTCTCAAACCCGTCCAAACTCCGCCAAAATAAATACTCATAGGTTATAAGTGATCCCTAGCCTAGTTGTTAGGTATCCACCTCACTTCCCCCGGCCCAAAAATCCCAAAGTAAGTCGTTACTGCGAAATGCAGGTAAAAAATCAAAAAAAAAGCGTGGTTCCGCCAACCAAAAGGCCAAAACCTACCAAAATAAGGCACTCTACTGCAGGAGTTGACAAGCCCAAGCCTTAGAAATAAGCGGTCACTACGCCCAAATCAAAACAACAACCACACAACAAACAACAAAAAAGACTCCTCTCACTGAATGACAGGCGAGCACACCACCGCTCTAAAGGTAAAACCTTTAAGGCGTTGTTTATTTTATTTATTTTACGTCTTTTATTTATTTTTAAAGTTGTTATTTAAATCCGGCACAATTTAGCCAATATAAGCCGTTGTCTTTGCTGGGATTAGAATAGGAAATATTATGTAAAAGAGGCATTATAATGGCCAAATATTCTTAAATATGTGTAATTATTGTAAGGAAATGGCTGCGAGTCGTAAATAATGTAGCCATGGATGTATTTATTTTAATTTCCTGTCTTTTAATACTTTATTTACTTGAAATAAATATAACAATAAGCATACTTGACCAAAAACCATTTTTGAGATCGAAGAAAGGCGAGTTGGGTGCCTAGCACCTTCCCAACTCGTAACTTAGCCTCGAACCTCGTTTTCTTTTTCTCTGGTTTATTTTTTCTTTTCTTTGGTTTTGCTTTATTTGCCTTAAAATAAAGATGGCGACTCTAAAACTTTCAGTTCGGTGGGGCCTCGCAAACTCCTTCTTTGCACTTTCCCGTTCTCCCTAAAAAAGGGAGAAATGGGAATGGAAGGGTGATGTATTCCCATATCACGGTATCCCTAAAAAGGGATAACTTGATGCGGGGAAACAAGCTCCCATAGTAATCTGAATGGGCCATGCTATTTTAATAAAATTCATGAGTGGGCGTCGCAATATCCTTTTGCACTTTTAGTTTTCCCTAAAAAAGGAAAATGGGAATGAAAGGTAATGCATTCTCATATCCCCTGGTATCCCCTAAAAAGGGATAACTTGATGCGGTAAACCATAAGTTACCATATTGGATACAAAATCCACTAAAGGCAAGCAGAGGCACATTCAACGTGCTAACGCAGTGACACTCCTCTCGCAGCTTTTGATTTCGTCTTCCCTAAACAAGGGAGGATGGAGCGAGAGCGAGTCACCAAGATCCGTCTCTATCCAAGAGGCGTAGCGGCGCGAGACATTCCGGGAACCTCGCGGCATCAGAGTCTGTGGCACGGCTTTGGTCTCGGCGGGGAGGGGAAGTCCACTAAGAAAGGCTGGCCGAGGCGGAGGCGTAGTCAGGCCGAAGAAATCGACGAAGAATAAGCTCGTTCCCTTGCTTTCCATAGCGGGACAACTCTACCGGCCACTGCACATCCATTTGCTTTCGTAATAGCCTGTAATAGCAGAATCTATCAGGGGCGTGAGCAGAAGGCCATCACATTATCATCATCGTGTCGGCCGAAGCCCGGTGAGCAGCATACCGACTTTCATCGGCATTTACATACCGGTCGGGCTCATCCTCTTCGTCAACAACCTCATCAAGTGTGGCCTCCACGAGGCGGGCACACTTTCCATATCACGGCGGCGAGGGGCATATTGTCGTCGTCATCGGCGGCCTCCTCTAGGGTGACCTTCACTGAGGAAGCAACCGGTCTTTTTCATGCGACGGGCAAGGAGCACATCATCTACTTCATCGGGCTCAGAGGTGGGGTATCCCGGTAGCCTCTCTTGCTGGGGCCGAACGCTGACCATATCTTCGGCATTAGGCGCGGTGCTCGGGGCCACTGCCCCATTAAATAGTATATCACACCCGGTAACAATCTCCTCTCCAGTGGCCACCGCCATTTGGAGGAGTCAACAAGATCAACTATTGGTGGGGCCACGCGCCCAGGACCAGTCTGTCCGGCCATGGATTCCTCTCCCTCTTCCAGCACATAATCGACAAGGGGAGTTCTCTCATTTGCTCGAGAGAATCATTTTCTTGCCATAGCTGAAGGTTTCCCTATTATTTTCTAAGTCACCGGACATATCTACAAAAAGAGATCGAGGAAGGAGAGTCAACATTCGGCTTGGATAACTGATAAAGCAAAAGCGGAAAATTCATAAGTCTAGGTACGCAAGGGCCGTGCCGCCTCGCGAAATCAGTAAGACCGTTTGGTCTTTTCCTAGATCTCTACCTAAGGGCCGTTTATAATCTTAAAGATCCTACCCAGAAATGCATGAAGATGAAGGAGAAGAACCCAGAAACCTTCACAAAACCCAGAAAAATGAAGAACGTACCATAAAAGAATGGTGAGAAACTTACTGTCAAAAGCGAATGGGGTTTTTTTCTTCAAGGATTATGGAGGATGGACCGATGAAGCCGAAGACAAGGGAGAATCATGAACTTTGGAAGCAAACT
The DNA here is from genome assembly GCA_013146195.2 of Codonopsis lanceolata. Lineage (NCBI taxonomy): Eukaryota > Viridiplantae > Streptophyta > Magnoliopsida > Asterales > Campanulaceae > Codonopsis > Codonopsis lanceolata. Next base: position 5,933 of record JABEVN020003543.1, on the reverse strand, counting down.
TCGATCAGAATCTGGAAATGGGAAGGCCAGAATCAAGAATGCACAAGGTAGCTGCAGCATGAACTCTCTGGAAAAAATATTCTTTATAAAAATCTCAAGAACCGTAAAAGAGTGAGATGGAAAGGGGTTTGCCCTTTTATAGGCAAGGCTCTCAGGTTTTGGGGGGAAAGTGGTCGCCCAAACGGCGTTCCTAAGGACGGTTGGCGTCACCCTTAACACGTGCACATTAAATGCGCCACTTCGGAAACCACTCCCCTTCAAATCACGATGCCTCTTGACGGCTCACGCGCCTCCACGCCTACTCACCCTATTACACTCTCAACGGAAAGATTCCTCAGCACGCTCCAGTTGTCTTCCATTGAGGTTCTAGAACCTTCTACAAACCTGCTCTCCAAATCCTCCACCTTTTCTCAAAAAATTCACAAGTGTTGGAGCCCGGAAACAAATCAAGTCCAGATATCCTACTCATCACACGGACGGCCCAAGCTACATTTTTGTCACATCAAGATTAATTATTTAAAACAGTAAGTGGTTGGGAATTGGAAAAGAATATCAACAACAACACAAATTCACATAACAAAATCTACATATATTATACAATTCAGAGAAAAACAATTGGAGTTTTTCTTCGAAAAATATCAACCAAAACTTAAACATAAGATTTCACAATGGAGAGATGACTGATCGATGTATTTTATACGTCGATTTTATATGCTTCTATGACTTAAATTATGCTATTTCACGAGGCTTTTGGCTACTAATATATGTTTTCGGTGAGTTTTGTAAGTTTCAGGGTTATTTGTGAAAATATGCGAAACTCCAGGGTTTTAAGTGCAAATTTCAAGAAGGGCCAAAAAGGAAAAATGAAGAAAGAATGAAGTGCAGCCGATTCTAGACACCTTGGGGCCCAAGGTGCCTCAGTCTGACCGCAAGGTAAGGCGAAGTCTGGTCGAGAACAACCAAGAATTCCAAAGCGGCGGACAAGCGGAGACCTGCGGACGCAAGGTACCCAACACCTGCGGCCGCAAGGTAGTCGAAATGGTTGATTTTCGGATTTTCACACAGTCATTCGATTGGATTACAACTCAGTATATATAGAAGCGGATCCGAGCCAAGAGAGAAAATCGGTAAAGCTCTCTTAAGTAGATTTTAGGTAGTTTTTAGATTGTATATCATAATTAGTTTGTGTAATTTCAAGTATTGAAGATCAAATCATGTATCCGATCATCTCCAAGTGTTGTTCATTGTCTATGATGAACTAAATCATCATAATCTAGGAGGTGGGAGGTAACTTGTATCAAATTTATGTTTTGATTTTTATACATGTTTATTCAATGCTTGTTGATTGTGTTGTCTATCAATCCCTATATTATTTTGCTTTGAACAAATGAATGTAATCGCAAATAATAAAGGCTTAGAGGTGCGGATAACTGCATGACCAATATGCATATGTCGTACACTGGCTCACCAACACAATAAATTGGACCTATCGATGCGAGAGTGATAAGTTAGGACCGGGGTTCATACATGATCTAGGTGACAGATCATAGATTGGCAGATTCTTGTGCTTAGGATATAGAATGGATGAATTTTGCGGGGATGGAGGCTGAACCAATTGTTCAACAGACTATATCTATTTTTAGTGAACGAACCCAAGACATTGAATAATAATTATTATGAATTGAACATAAAGGAGATACAAGTGAAACCCAGAATCCTAGATTGCCACCCATCATAAGATCTTCATATTTGTAATTACTGTTGATTAGTAAACATCTAAATATAAAAAGTAGTTTAGAATAGAATTAAATATAAAAACCCCTTTAGATTAATAATTTGTTATCAATAAATTGCATTGTTCGCGATCACTTGTCTCTGTGGGTTGACCCTTGCTTCCAATACTATTCTATAATAGTCTTGTTCACTTGCAAGGAAAAAGATTAATTAAAACATCGATCAAGTTTTTGGCGCCGTTGCCGGGGACAAGCTAGTTCACGTAGTTAGTTTGTTGGTAGCGTAGTTTTTAATTTAATTTAGTTTTTAGTTTAATTTTCAGTTTTTATAAAAATAAAAATACAAAAAGATTTTATTTTGTTTTTAATAGTTAGTTGTTTTTAAATTGCTTTAAATTATTTTTATGCACGGTCGTAGATCTTTGAATCCTAAATTGGTAGACTTAAATCAAGACATAAATATTGTTAGAAGAAATCAAGAAGTCTTTGAAAGTCTAGCTCCCGAGTTTGATAATCAAGACCAATTGAATCAAGAGGATCCTCTGGTTGATCCTCAATGGAAGAATAACAATAATAGAAATCCGAAAATCCAGTTGACCAGTCAATAGGAATCAAAGAGAAGAAGAACCTGCAAGAAGAAATATGGAAGTAGTGATAAATCAAAGAACTATTAATGACTTTAGTAGACCTTCATTAAATGTTGTGACATCATGTTTAGTCTTGCCAGATGCTGTTAGGAATTTTGAATTAAAAGGTCATTATTTTAATGTCATACCATCTTTTCATGGGATGCCCCATGAAGATCCTGTCAGTTTCTTAAGAGAATATGAATACATGATGAGTACTTTTCCTTTAGGAGGGTTGACTGAAGATCAAATCAAAATGAAATATTTTCCCAGTGCATTAAAAGATTTGACAAAGAGATGGTTTATGAACTTGACACCTAATAGTGTTTATACTTGGGCTCAATTATATGATTTGTTTATGAGTAAATTTTACAAACATGCATCTCTTACTGAGTATAGAAAACAAATCATGTCATTCCAAAATGAACCAGGTGAAACATTCCATGAGTCATGGGATAGATTTAAAAATCTTCTTATTATGTGTCCCCATCATAATTTGGCTCAACATGCGTTAGTGCTTCAATTTTACCATGGTCTTTCACCAGGCTTACAAACTATGGTTGATAGTGCAGCTGGTGGTTCTATTAATAGAATGACACCAGAAGCACTAGAAGAATTATTTGAGATGTTAAGTATTAATTCCCAACAGAAAAGTGCTAGAGGTAAAAATAGGAGCCTATATCAATTGCAAGATAATTCAAATACACAAGCTCAATTTGAAAATTGGCAAATTCAAGAAGCATGTGCTTTATGTGGATTATATTCTCATGCTACTAATTTTTGTCCATCAAGTGCTATGTATTCTAAACAGGCTAATGCTATGAATATGTACCCTCAAAGGCCAAGGAATGATCCCTATTCAAACACATATAATCCTGGTTGGAGGAATCATCCTAACTTTTCTTGGGGAGGAAATAAGCCTTTGCAACCTCAACAATTCCAACCTCAACCACCACAACCTCCACAGTTTCCAAATCAAAATCAGTTGAGAATTGAAGAAGTTCCCAAGCAAGAAGTAGCTAGTAAAGGTCAAGCAGCATTGATGAAATACATGCTTGAAGAGATTGAAAATCTAAAGAAACATATTGCAAATTCTGAAGTTGATAAAAGAGAAGAAGGGAAGTTCCCTAGTCAAACTGAGCAAGCCAAGTCAATCATCGTCTTGCGGCGGTAAGGTGATAGGTGAAGAGGTAAGTGATCCTCGATCCTTCTTCTAAAGTGCATGTTCAGAGAAAATTCTGAGAAAAGAAATCGAAAAAGGATAGTGATAGTAATAAAAGAATAATGAATCAAGTAATCAAAGTAGAAGAAGTAGAAGTAGAAGTAGAAGTTCCAAATAAGGAACAAGAAAAAGAGGTTCAAAATAATGAAAATTTACAAGAACAAGAAAAAGAGTTGGATCAAGAAGAAGAGGAACCTTATGTGGCTCCACCACCTTATGTTCCTCCAATTCCGTTTCCAAGAAGACTTATGAAAAACCGAATGGACAAACAATTTCACGGAAATTTATAATATGTTATCCAAAGTGAATGTTAATCTTCCTTTGCTTAATGTTATTAAAAATCCGATTCCGGCTTATAAAAGTTTTTCAAAGATCTTCACTCTAAGAAACACAAGTTTGAAAACAATGAAAAGATTATTGTTTACGGCGTAAAGTTCGTTTACAACCCGAATTACCACCTAAGTTGAAAGACCCCGGTAGCTTTAATATCCAAGTTTCCTTGGGAAGCTCTAAAAGATGAAAGCAATGCTAGATTTAGGAGCAAGTATTAATTTGATGCCTTTTGCGGTCTATAAACGATTAGGGTTAGGAGAACTAAAACCCACTACTATGCAATTACAATTAGCCGATCGCTCAGTTAAATATCCTTTGGGTATAGTGGAAGATATCCTAGTTCAGGTTGATAAACTAATTATTCCAATTGACTTTGTGGTTCTAGAGATGGAAAGGAAGATATGCACCAATAATGAAGTTCCAATATTGTTAAGTAGACCATTTATGGCCACTGCCAATACAATGATTAATGTGAAGAATGGTAAACTCACAATGTCAGTCCTAGGTGAAACAGTTGAAATCTCTGTGTTTGATGCTATGAATAGACCTAGTGACATAAGTGCTACGTTTTTCAATAGATGAGATTGAAAAGTTATCAACCGAAACTTTGAAGAAGAGGAAGAATATGAGAGAGATAGATTCATAGTTATGATGATAGTCCTATCCCTCCCATAAAATTGACATTGAGGAAATTGAAAGAGAAATAGAAGAGGAAGAAAAAACAAGAGAGAAAAGTTAGAAGCTAGTAAAAGAAAGATGAAGAAGGAAAGAAATAGAGAATCGGAAAATAGTTCGATAAGTTTGATAAAGTAGAAAAAGAAGAAAGTTATGAAATCAAGGAAGATGAAGTAGAGATTCTGAAATCTCTCTTTGAAGAAATTAAGATAGATAATGTTGAGGAAGAAAAAAAAGAAGAGAATAAGGAGGCTAAAATAAAAGAAACTATTAAAGAAGAAAATTCTGAATTTATGCCATCCATTAATTCTCCCAAAGTTGAAGAATTGAAGCCATTACCACCCCATTTAAAATATACATTTTTAGGGGAAGGTAACACTTTGCCTGTTATTATAGCAGCCGACTTAACGGAAGAGCAAGAAGCTAGTTTGTTAAAAGTTTTATGGACACATAGAGAAGCTTTAGGATGGTCCTTAGCTGACTTAAAAGGAATTAGTCCCTCTATGTGCATGCATAAAATACATCTAGAAGAAGGTAGTAAACCTTCAAGAGAAAGGCAAATAAGACTTAACCCACACATGGAAGAAGCTGTAAGAAAAGAAGTTCTTAAGCTCTTAGATGCGGGTATAATTTACCCTATATCAGATAGTAAATGGGTTAGTCCTGTCCAAGTAGTTCCTAAAAAGTCAGGAATTACTGTTGTTAAAAATGAGAAAGATGAATTAGTCCCTACAAGAACAATAACTGGTTATAGAATGTGCATTGATTTGAGAAAACTTAATGCGGCAACCAGGAAAGACCACTTTCCTTTGCCATTTATTGACCAAATCCTTGAAAGACTAGCCGGTCATGAATATTATTGCTTTCTTGATGGTTTTTCTGGTTACAATCAGATCCCTGTTGCACCCGAAGACCAAGAGAAAACAACTTTTACATGTCCCTTTGGTACTTTTGCTTTTAGGAGAATGCCTTTTGGGTTATGTAATGCACCAGCTACTTTTCAAAGATGCATGATTTCTATATTTTCAGATTTAGTTGAAAGATGCGTTGAAGTTTTCATGGATGATTTTTCAGTTTTTGGAAATTCTTTTGATCACTGTTTAGAAAACCTTACATCAGTCCTAAAAAGATGTTGTGAAACAAATTTAACTTTAAGTTGGGAGAAAAGTCACTTCATGGTCAAACATGGAATTGTCTTAGGGCATGTTGTTTCAAATAAAGGCATTGAAGTTGATAAAGCTAAAATTGAAGTTATTTCACAACTACCCCCTCCCACTTCAGTTAAAGGAGTTAGAAGTTTTCTTGGCCATGCTGGTTTTTATCGAAGATTTATAAAAGATTTTT
>JABEVN020003542.1:0-17800 GCA_013146195.2 Codonopsis lanceolata | reverse complement strand
TGGTGAGACAAGAATCGCCACGATTGATGAACGACGCCTACTAGCCTCAAGCATACCCGCATATCAGCAGCGATCGCCCAGCTTTCAATAAAAGCCAAAGGCTAGAGATATTCAAGTCTGAGACCTCGTGCTGAGAAACCCCCTAGCTTATGTTGATTTGTGGAAAATGGAAGTCTCCCCTGACGGGACCATACATCGCTGGGGAGATCCTGGCCGAGTGCCTGTTTTCTCCAAACCAAGACGAGAAGATCTTGTCCAGCCTTTCAACCTCGACAAACTCAAAAGGTACTACGCCTGAAGCTATCCTATTCGCCGACAGAATGCTTCCCTCTCCACTCGCTAGGCTGAAACCCGAAAGGGCGGTCTAGGCAAAGTTAGGGCATAAAAAAATAATAAAAAATAAAAAAATAAAAAAATATATAAAAAAAGCTCGCTTAGGTCAAAACCCGAAAAGTGGCTGTCTAGGCAAAAATTAGAGCATATAAAAAAATAAAATAAAAAACTCGCTAGGTTGAAAACCCGAAAGCGGCCTAGGCAAAAGTTAGAGCACAAAAAAAATGGAAATGAAAAGAAAAAGAAAAAAAGGGAGAGGGAAAGCATTATTTGAAGTCATCGGCATACCTCCGGTCTTCCACACATCGAGACACACCGGTGACAAAAAGAGAAAAACCACGACAAAGCGGCCACATTAAAAACATTAAAATATAAATTTTACGGGTCTAAGGTGCAACTTAGGAATACTTATTAAACATTTATGTTATACATTACTTGCATTCGTACATATCTATATACTGCCTATACGCGTTGTTTTCCCTAAACTATCCTTCATTTGCGGCTTAAGCCCCGAAGCGGTCCATCAATGTCTCTGTGGGCACCCGCCCTGCGGTCCCATATACTTCTTCTCGCAAGGCTCGAAAAGCTCGGCCTCATCGGGATGAGAAACACGAGTATCCTCGCCTCTATTCATCATCTCGTTACCATTGTCTGAAACAAATTTCGATGACTTGGATCCCGATCATTCATCACGGCTGGTCTGATTATGAAGAAAAATGCAAAGAATTGCGAGAATAAATATATGTCAAGTATAGCCCTCGCAACAATTATATGGCCAAGCAAGGTGACTGTCTTTTCTTTCCCGCATATACTCATAAAAAAAAAAAAAAAAGAAGCTTGTTCGAACCCGAAGGTATATTCTTTTAAAATCCATTTTGGGGATACAACATGCCATTACCCGTTAGGTCAGTATAGCTTTTGTTTGTGCGTGCGTCTTGAGTCTGCATGTGTTTATTTATTTTGCATCATATAAATTAGATTGCATTGTAAATATTTGTACATGTTTACAAACAAAAAAAAAACAAACAAAAAAAAAACAAAAAAAAATGTATCATTCTTTACGTAAATAAACACTTGCTATTTTTTAAAATATGTAAATATACATGAACAAAATTCACATGTAAATAAACATTTGATTTCATTAAAAAATTGTATATATTGTACATATATACCATATTCTTTTACATTCCTCAATAAAAAAAAGAAAATAAACAGAAAATAAAAAAAATCGGGAGAGGAGAAGATGTATGTACAAGAAGAGAAAATTTTTCAGGAATATGCAACAAGGAAAATGCGGCGGCAGAAGAAGAAATTTTCGACTGAAGCTATAAAATGGAGAAAAAAGAAAACAACAGCAAAGAAAAGATGACATCGGTGATACCAAAGATGCTTCTGACAAGAAAAAAGCTTCGACCAAGGTTAGAAGGAGCAACAAGAACAAATGCAACAGCATCAAGAAAATTTTCCAGCTAAAGCCGAAAACAAAGTGGGACAAGGAAAAAAAACTTTCCAGCGAAGGCCGGAACAGTGATAAAAAGAAAAATCCCCAGCAGATCAAAAAAAAATCAAAAGAAAAAGAAAAAAAAAAGCAAGCAAAAAATAAAATCCCCTAAGCATCGGAACTACGCTTGGTGGATTCATGAAAAAGGATATCGAGCGGCCTACATCGAGGTCCGACCATCACAATCATAAAAGCGAAAAAAAAAATTCCCGGTGACAAAATGTCGAACCAGAATCTGCGGCTGACCACCCGGACATGCAAAAGGTAAGTCATGTATAGTATTCCTACCCTGACTCCAGAATAATTTCTTTTTTAAAAATTTTTTTTTTGAAAAAAAATGGTTTTATTTTCAAATAAAAGAAAAACTCTTTTTCAAATTGAGTTTTGATTTCAAAAAAAAAAACAAAAACAAAAAAAAGAGGAATATTTCAAAAACACAAAAAAAGAGGAATATTTCAAAAACACAAAAAAAGAGAATATTTAAAAAAAGGAGGAAGGAAAAAGAATGTTTTCCCCTTTGCACAATTTTCAAAAAAACTTGAAGAATGATTAATTAATCGTGTTCGGCGACAGATCTTTAGTCAAGCACAATTTTTCGATATCGAAAATTTTCGAGTTATGTCTGGAAACAAGATAGCGATCAAGGCCCGGACATACCTAAAGTTTTCTTAACACATTTCAATGCCAAGGTATTGACCTTGAAATTGTGGTAGCAGATTTGCAATGCTTCGACAGCGGATCTTTAGTCAAACACAATTTTCGATATTTGAAAGTTTTCTGATTATGTCCGAAACAAGACAACGATCAAGGCCCGACATAATTAGAAATTTTTTTAACACGTTTCAACTAGTTGAAAGGTGGAAAAAACATTCAAATCTTCATACCGTGTTTGACAACGGTTTCGGGACCAGAAAGAATACGACTTTGGCTTCGAAAACAACAAAAATCTTTCTCCATTGTAGTTTAAGGTTTGGCACGAACTACGCTTAGATCTTCGATGAGAATACGAGGCAGCCTCATCAAGTAGGTCCACCATTTGCAACATAAAATATTTGCATAACCGATTTACATCTTCCCTAGCATTTCTTATCTCGAATTTGGGAGTCTATTTTTCAACGATGTTCGTTTACTTGGTAAGCTTCCGTTACCCGTAAACTCCATCGCTGAGTGGCCTCAGACACCACATATTCGTATTCTATTTTATATCATTCAATAAATATTGCAAAATAAACTACTAATTATTTTTTGCATGTTTCAGAATAAAGATAAAAAAAAACAAAAAAGAAAGAAAATCGAAAAGATAAATAAAACAGAAATAAAAAGAAAGAAAAAAAAAAGAAAGAAAAAAAAAAGAAAAGAAAAGGACAAAAGAAATCAAAAAGAAAAGACAAAAGAAAAGCAAAGAAACGGAAAAAAAAAAGAATACAAAACCAAAACAAAAAAAAGAAAAAAGAAAAAATGGCAGCCGCCCTTTCCAGCCGGTCACCCACCCCTTCATAGCTCCCTAATTAATTCCCCCTATAAATACTCCTTTCTCTCACAATCTCATTTCATCCGGCCCACTCACTCTCATAATCTCTCAATCACTCCCAGCCTCCCAGCGAACTCTCTCTTCACCCAACAGCCGCCCCACTCACAAACAAAACCCAATCTCCCAAACTCTCTCACAATCCCTCATTCCCTCACTCACCCGCACATATACTCCCTCCTGTCGACCCACACACACACATATACTCCCTCAAACCCGGCAGCTCCACTCACACACACAACCCGCTCACACACACACACAACAAATACATAAACACGCACACACAAAAACACACTGCCTTACTGCCTGAGTAATCCAGCTAAAAATTCAAAATCTTAAGCTTAAGTCACAGGTGCTCCGCCCAACGAAAAGGCCAAAACCTACCCAAATAAAAGTCACTCTGCCTCAGTTGATAGCGGCCTCAAAACATCAATCAAATCAAGCAGCAATCCGGCTTCAAATCCAAATTCAGGTTCATCAATTCAAAAACAAAAAAACTCTCCTCTCAGGAGGAGGACAGAAGCGAAGACCACCGCCTAAAAGGTAATACCTTTAAGAGCGTATTTTATTTTATTTTGTATTTTCTTTATTTTATTTATTTTCAAAAGTTGTATTTTAAATCCCAAGACAATGTAGCCAATAGCCGTTGTTGTTCCTTGATTAGATTAGGAAAAATTATGTAAAAGAGTCGTTATAATGGCCAAATATTCTTAAATGTGTTTGTAATTATTGGAAGGAGGCGGTGGAGTCAGTAAATAATGTAGCCACGAATGTATCTGTTTAATTTTTCCTTGTCAAAATAAGACCTTATTTATTTGCTAGATTAATATAACAATGAGCATACTTCGATCAAAAACGCTTTGAGACGAAAGGCGAGTTGGGTGCCCTAGACCTTCCCAACTCGTAACTTAGCCCCGAACCGTTTCTAAAATCTCGGTTTTCTTTTACGTTTTTCCTTTATTTCGCTTAAAATAAAGGTGGCGACTCTAAAACTTTCGGATCGGTGGGGCCTCGCAACATAGCTCCATAGCGATCCGATTGAGCCATAAGGCTATTTTAATAAATCCGTAAGTGGGCGTCGATATCTTTTTCTTGCACTTCTATTTTCCACGAAAGATAAAAGGGAGAATGAGAATGGAAAGGTAATGCATTCCCATATCACGTTATCCCCGAAATAAGGGATAACGACATGAGAAACCCTTAGTTCCCATTTTGGATACAAAATCCACTCAAGGCAACAGCAGAGACACATTCCAACGTGCTAATATGACACCCCTCTCGCACTTTGGATTTGTCTTCCCCAAACAAGGGAGGGTGGAGCGAGCGGTGGTGTCCGCGTCCGCACGTCGGCACCCTATCCCGGGCGCGGGCGCAGTACATCCGAGAACCTCACGATTGCGACTCCGGGGGAGTTGTTTTATTTTAAATAAAACGGAGGCTAGACTCATAAAATAAAACCTTTTTTTTTTGCTTTTGCTTTGTTTTAAAGGCTGCGGTATGCTCGTTATATTAATTTCACAATTTCAATAAAGTGTTCTCATTACGGCCGTGGCTATATTTGTGGATATGATCCTCCATCTGGCAGCAGTCAATTTATATATCTACTATATATTAAACCAATATAAATAATCAAGTCAATTACTTTTTCTTAAACTGTGCGCCGGGTCAAGCAGGACAATTATTTAGGGACAGAGGGAGTATTATTTTTCTGATAATCCTTTCAATAATTATTCTTTAAACTCAATTAATCTTTTGTAATTATTTATATAAAAATCACCCCTATTAATAATGTCATAATCATAACATCTTATGTTAACAACTAGTGGCCACTTCTTTTCTTTGATCAATGTATATATATATATATATATATATATATATATATATATATATATATATATATATATATATATATATATATATATATATATATATTTACTATTTTTACTTTTTGAGTCAAACAGATTTATTTAATGATACTTATTGAATATTATATTATTCAAATAAAAAAATTCATATTTTTTAAATTCATGAAACACATATTTTGTTGTAATTTTTTGAGACTACGGATTACATGCTTTATTGCTTCAAATTATTTTTGTCCATGGATTAGGTATGTCCATAGATCAGATTCAGATCGAATCAGCCAAATTCATATCCAATTTATTAAGAAATTATTAGATTGGATCGGATCGAATTATTTTTCGAAAATTTTTAAGCTCGATCCATATCCTAAATTTTACCAATCAGATTTTATTCGCCTCTTTAAAAAAAAATTCTTTTTAGTTTACACAAAAATTAATAACAAAACCAGCGGAAGAAGATGAGAACTTTTTGGTGCTTAATTCTAATTCAGTAGCTAATTTCCAAAATTAAAACGCACGAATCCGGAATTCTAAGTTGAAAAAAATGAATGTTATTACTAGAAGTTTGCAAGTTTTCACCCAATCTGAGCCCTAGGTCGACTTGGATCACAATTGTCTACTTTGATCCGACATACCATTTAAGAAAAAATGATTTAGTGTATTATAAATATTGATGAAATGTGCGATTTTTTTTAATATCCTTGAATATGCGATCATAATTAAAGTAGGTAGAAAAAATAATCATAAAGTGGTAAAAATGTTTTTTTAAAAGAAAAAGTTTTCAAAGATGACAATTATTTAAAAATGCACGAAAAAGAAAAAGTGGACGATAATTTGAAAACGGATGAAATATTTTGCATCATTAATTTGATATTAGCCCCTCTATTTTACACTTTTTGAAAAGTCAACCATAGAAAAACCGATAAGTAAAACCAAACCAATAAAAAATAAAAAATAATAAGCCGTACCAATATAAATTATTTGAAAAGTTGAGGGACCAAAAATATATTGTTCCTTTAAAATTAAGGAATTGGACAGAAAAAACAATGATTGATGTAGCGGAAGAAATTGATAAGTAATGATAAATATCAACACTTTTGAGATCGCATACGATTACCATGGTTTGCAAACCTACTACAATCTAGGCATCTAAATCTTCAAAACCAACCACGATTTAGAAATTAATTTCATTGATTCATAAAGAATACAGAAAATTGGAAGAAAACAAATCAATTATCATAAAATTCAAAACTAAATTCTGAATTAAAAAGTCTATATTGATAGGACTCGTATGACTTAGAAAAGAAGTTTAAACTTTTTTAAAAACAAGTCTAACCTAATAAGACTTTAAAACATCATTAAAACGCCTAAATTTATCTCTAAAATTAAAAATACTAGCCTAATAAATATAAATTGGAAAATTACAATATAATTACAATCAACTAGATATAATAAAATATATATTAATACCAATTTGATTTACTCCTGCTTCAGGTATCAAGTTGGATAAGTACAAGCAGTGGTAAAGTTGGAAAAAGTAAAAACATTGTACCCATCAGCAAGTGGTGTTCAATCGTGCCGCGATTTGTTTGAAGTTATTAAGACAGGTAAATTATAATGACTATTTCTTGATTAACTTCACTTGTTATGTTTTTTTTTTCAACTAGTCTAATGGCGATAAATAATTCTTACATTTTGAATAAGCAAATGCAGATTTTATAATAAAATAATTATCCTTTTTCAAAACTTTTCTTTTAAGAAAACAATACTTTTACCACTTTATCTTTATTTTTCTACCTATTTTAATGATGGCCACATACTCAAGGCATTAAAGGAAACAACACATTTCTCCAATATTTACAAGACAGTCAATTACTTTTTTTTAAAACGGTGTGCAAGGTCAAAGAGAACAATAATTTGAAGACGGAGGGAATATAAGTTTTCTTTCAACTAAAACCTCATACTCTAACGATGCTAGTAGAAACATTAATTTTTGGTCTTTTTGATACTAAAAATTTACTTGTAGATACACCAATATAGAATAACTTTGATTAGAAAAGGATTGTAGATACACGAAGGTAAAAACGAAAAATCGAGTGGAAAAACACATGGAAAATTCCTTAATGAGTACATCAAGAACTTTTAACACAACTTGTTTAACAAATTTAGCTTTATATATATATATATATATACACACACACATATATATGATGATGAAGAGCATTATGATTGTGTCACCTTACCATATTTTGTTAAATCTCAATTGTGAAAATATGACTCTTGAATTCAAGTAGACTCTTTGTTTTCCAACCATTAACTAATAATAATACTTAGTAATAATTAATTAATATAATAAGAGGTATTATCTTTTCAATTGTTAATAATAGAGGTCTTTTATATATATATATATATATATATATATATATATATATATATATATATATATATATATATATATATATATATATATATATATATATTTCAACCAATAGTACTATCAAACCAATGTGAGATACAACTCTTCTATTGGTAATAAAATGTGAGCTTTTAAATCTAATGACTGTTAAAACCAAAATCAATTTATAACCAATATGAAATACATGTCTACTAATATTACCAATAGAAGAGATGTATCTTACATTGGTTATAAATTAATGTTAGTTTTGAAAGTCTTTTGATAAAGACTTCTACTTCTATCACCATATAAGAGATGTATCTTATACGTATTGTTTAGAAATAGATATTAGTTTTAAAAGTCTTATATTAAAAATTTCTTCTCTTATTACCAATGAAAGATATGTATCTCACATTGTTGAAAAAGAAATGTTTGTTTAAAAAATCTTTAGATTAAAGACTTCTTATTACAAATAGAATTGATGCATGTATCTCACATTAGTTACAAAGTATTAAACTATTATTACCAATAGAAAATATGTATCTCACATTGGTTATAAATTGATGTTAATTTTAAAAATATTAATATTACCAATAGAAATGATGTATCATACTTACTTTAGAAAGTGATGTCAGTACTTACTTTGGAAAGTGATGTCGGTTTTCAAAGTCTGTATATAGAAGACTTCTACCATTATTACAATAGAAGATATATATCTTACAGTAATAAGAAAGTTATGTTGATTTTAATTTAGATAAAACACTTTTACTATTATTACTAATAGAAGATGTATATCTTACATTTGTTAGAGATAGATGTTGGTTATTATTACTAATAAAATAAATATATCCTACATCAGTTAAAAAACGATGTTGATTTTAAAAGTATGTGGATAAAAGACTTTTACTTTATCATCAATAGACGGTAAGAGATGTATCCCAGATTGTTTAAAAAGTGATGTTAGTTTTAAATTTTTTAAGGTAAAAGACTTTTACTATTATTATCAAATAATGAGATGTATCTCATGTCTACCTTTATTACAAATAGAATAGAAATATATTATATTGGTTAGAAAAATGAAATTGGTTTAAAAATTTTAAGATCATAAATCTCACACTAGTTACAAAGAGATGTAATTCACATTATTTAGAAATGAGTATTTGTTATAAAAGTCATTAGATAAGAGAATATTTATATTATTATCAATATAAAAGATGTATCCCACATGTTTAGAAATAAATGTTAGTTTAAAAGTCATTAAATAAAACATTTCTATTATTACTAATAGAAGAGATGTATCTCACATTTGTTATAAATTGGTGTTGATTTTAAAGTAGTATTATTACCAGTAGAAAATATGTATATCACATGGTTAGAAAGTGATGTTGATTTTAAAAGTCTTTAGATAAAACACATAAACTTTTATTACCAATAGAAATAGAAAACAAGTATCCCACATTGTTTAAAAATGAATAATGATTTTAAAAGTTTTTAACAAAAATACTTGTATTATTATTATCAAGTAAGATATTAGTTTTAAATGTCTTTAAATAAAATATTTTTACTTTTATTACCAATAGTGAATATGTATGTCACATTAGTTAGAAAATTATATTTAAAATATTTAGGTAACAAAAAATTAATATTAGTAACATTAGAAGAAATTAAATTATTATAATCATTGTAAAATTTTTAATTAACGATTTAATTATAATGTCCAAAAGTTATATTATTACTACAAAAAAAAATTGAATGTGATCACAGATGTAATGACATTCTAACATCCAATCTTTTTGAACTTTAAAAGCTTGTGTATTGAGAGTTGAAATTTCTTGTACGACGTAACAACATTTTGACTAACAGTTCTTTTTATATATGTAATTTTTATTTTTCTCAAAAGACTATTAAACCTTAAAATCATTCATAGAAAATTCATATAAACTTTGTCCAATTATTATTCCATAAATAAAAGATATGATCTATTTGTCGATTTAATTACTTGACTTTTTGTAGATTCGTAATCTCATGTTGGCAGCCACTTACAATAGAAAGTCAATGCACTCTCTCTCTCTCCCATAACCCACCACTGTGTTTTTATATATATCTCTCTCTCTCTAACATCCCTTTCTCAACCATTCTTCACTCTCAACCAGCTAATCTAGGAAACGGAAGAAGCAACAAACATTTCCTTCTTTTCTTTGATCAATATATATATATATATATATATATATATATATATTTACTCTTTTTACTTTTTTGAGTCGAACAGATTAATTTAATGATAATTATTGAATATTATTCAAATAAAAAAATTTCATATATATATTTTTAAATTCATAAAACACATATTTTGTTGTAATTTTTTAAGACTACGAATTACATGCTTTATAACTTTAAATTATTTTTGTCAGAAGGAATCAAATAAATCCATATCCAATTTATTATGAAATTATTAGATTGGATCAGATCAAATTATTTTTTAAATATTTCAAAGTTCGATGCATATCCTAAATTTTTGAATTCAGATTTTATTCGCCTCTTATTTTATTAAAATATTGAATAATTTTCTTATCTTGATCTTAAAAAGGAATACTAAAGACTAAACAGGAGCCAATTCAAACGTATATCTGGAAAGGTGTTGCAGTATTAGACCTGTTAGTTACATGCTTTTGTTGTAGGAGGTATTTCTTAGTGCTTAAGATTCCTAGTTATACATATTGTATATTTCATAGAGCAAGGGACTTTCTGTAGTCTAGATCTTGAAATACGTTTATCTAGAGTGTGACTCTGAAAAGGCAATTCCAATCCTTCAAGTTGAAATGGTTGCTCGCAATCATTTGTAAGACCTCCTTGGGTAAAACGTAACTACCTTATGTGTTTCCTGCCGTCCAACATATGACTTCATAAAATGTTGAAAAAAGTAATTTACCCAGATCATTATCGAGCTTAATATTCAAAACTTCAGACTAGATTATAGAAAATATAAATGCTCAGAAAGCTTAAAGACAAAGTTTCAATGCAGAAGACAAACGAACATGTTTAATAAAAGATTAGAACAAAGATAGTTATGATTACTGGTGGAATCTATTGACTGAAAGCACGAATCATAATTTTCTTATCTTGATCTTATAAAGGAATGCTAAAGACTAATCAGGAGTCAATTCAAACGTATA
The DNA here is from genome assembly GCA_013146195.2 of Codonopsis lanceolata. Lineage (NCBI taxonomy): Eukaryota > Viridiplantae > Streptophyta > Magnoliopsida > Asterales > Campanulaceae > Codonopsis > Codonopsis lanceolata. The sequence goes on along the minus strand of JABEVN020003542.1, from coordinate 7,008 downwards.
TCTGGAAAGGTGTTGCAGTATTAGACATGTTAGTTACATGCTTTTGTTGTAGGAGGTATTTTTAGTGCTTAAGATTCCTAGTTATACATATTGTATATTTCATAGAGCAAGGGACAAGGGTAGAATAAAATTACTAATAACAATATTAGCAAGATATTATAATGTGCAAAATTTTACTCCGTATTATATTTAGTAGACATAATAATGATTAATGATTAAAAACTTAAATAAATAACTTTTATATGTATAATATTTTATTTTTTTATATCAAATCGGATCGCATTGTTAACGGATCTGAAGACTATAATTTAAATTTAATTTATTAAACTTTCAGATTATCAGATTTGAATAAAAAACAAAAAATTAAATACATATTTTAAAAAAGAGCGATCCTAAACGTAACATCGAATTCCCTAAACGTAACATCATTTAATGTGTGAAAATACCTCACTACCCCTCTAGACAATTAATAAAAACCAACCCTTCATTTACTCCCCTCGACCAACCACACCCTCCAATAGAAGACCGAAAACACTCAAGCCGGCAGCAGTAGCATAACTAATCGCAGAAACTGGGGGAGCGAAGAAATCAAAGAAGATAGCTCCTCTCTCAGTCTCAGTCATCTCTCTCACTACTTGTCTCTCACTCTCTCTCTCAATCGAAACCGAAGAAATCAAAGAAAACATTCATCTCTTAAAAAAATATGTTTTATCAAAACAAATCAAAATAACCGCTTCTAAGTCACGGTTTCTATATAAAACATCAGTTGCCAAGTAGCAGTTTTGATAAGAAACATCCGCTTGTAAGTCGCGGTTGTCATATACAACAATCGCTCGTAGGTCGCGGTACTTTTGTGAGATAACCGCTGCACATTAGCATCACTATTTCAAAACATTCGATGTGCACTAGCGAATGTTTTAATCGAATCAGAGAGAACAACAGAACCCCAATTGAAGATTACCTTGAGAGAGAGTGTCGGAATTTGAGAGAAGAGAGAAAGAGAGAGAGAGAGAGAGAGTGAGAGTGAGTGCCGGAATTATTTGCTCAAACAGAGAGTTTAATGATTAGAGGGAGTGAGAGAGAACAATTGAGGGGATGCGTTTGAGGGAGAAGCTGCTGCCGAGTCTCTTTCTTCGGGTGTTGGAAGTGAAGTTGCAAGGTTGGGGTTATGTTGTGGTTGCCGTATGTGTGAGGGAGGGGGTGTTGTTGTTTGAAGGAGTTTAGGGAATTAAATGAGGGGTGTTAATTGCAGGGGTAGTTAGGTCATTTTATTTTTTAAATGGTGTTGCGTTTAAGGTTTTACATGTTTTGTTTAAAAAAACATCCAATCCAGATCAAAATCCGATCAGTTGAGCTGTCATTTTGCAAAACCTTTAACTCCTCTTCCTCTTCATGCTTTTCCTTTACCTTCTCTACTCCTTCAAACTCCTCTTCTTCAACCCCACCACCATCACTGCACCTCCCAAATCGCCGCCGTACTTTCCATTTACTCTCTACTTTCTACCACTCCCCCACCGTTCAGACCCCCCAGCGGCTGCAGTTCTGCTTCCACACCCAGGTACACCACGTCATTTTTGGCATTTCCGCATCTTCGAATTTGTGGGATACGAGAAAACAATACATCAAAGTATGGTGAAGGCCCAGAGAAACCAGAGGGGAGGTCAAAACCAGAGGAAGAAGATGGGAACTTTTTGGTGCTTAATTCTAATTCAACAGCTAATTTCCAAAATTAAAACGCACGAATCCAGAATTTTAAGTCGAAAAACTTGAAAGTTCTTACTAGCAGTTTGCAAGTTTTCACCCAATCTTAGCCCTAGGTCGACTTGGATCACAGCTGTGCGAGCTCGATTCTGAATGCTTGGTCGGTGATGCTGATGGTCAGCCGGAGCGGCTAGAGGAGATGATCGGGATTAGGAGGACTTGGCCGAAGACTCTAGTTGGTGAAATGTGTTGTTTCCAATTTTCGACAGAGGGGGGGAATCTGGCTCAGGATTGTGCGAAGACAGGGAGGACCATTGGGGATGAGATTTGGCTGGGATTTCAATGATAATATCGTTCTTGCTGCCAAACATACTGATTTGAAAATATTGTCAACCGTACCGATACACTATTTAAGAAAAAATAATTTAGTGTATTATAATTTATAAATATTAATAAAATGTGAGATTTTTTTTAATACCCTTGAATATGTAATCATAATTAAAATATGTAAAAAAAGTAAGCGTTAAAAACAAATCAAGTATTTTGCATCATTAATTTGATATGAGCCCCTCTATTTTACACTTATTGAAAAGTCAACGATAAAAAAACCGATAAGTAAAACCAAACCAATAAAAAATACTTCCTCCGTCCCTAAATTATCGTCCTCCTTTCTTTTTTCGTCCGTTCCAAAATAATTGTCCATTTTGAAATTTACCTTTTTAAAACATCATTTTTACCACTTTATCCTTATTTTTTCACTCTACTTTAATTATGGGCCACATACACATATGTTTTAAAGGAAACTACACATTAAACCAATATAAATAATCAAGTCAGTTGTTTTTTCTTAAACTGTGCGCCGGGTCAAGCAGGATGATTATTAAGGGACGGAGGGAGTAATAAATAATAAACAGTACGAATATAAATTATTTGAAAAGTTGAGGGACCAAAAATATATTGTTCCTTTAAAATTAAGGAATTGGACAGAAAAAACATTGATTGATGTAGCGGAAGAAATTGATAAGTAATGATAAATATCAACATTTTGGAGATTGCGTACTACTACCATGGTTTGCAAACCTACCACAATATAGACATCTAAATCTTCTAAAACCAACCACGATTTAGAAATTAATTTTGTTGATTCATAAAGAATACCGAAAATTGGAAGAAAACAAATCAATTCTCATAAAATTCAAAACTAAATTCTGAATTAAAAAGTCTACATTTAAAGGACTCATAAGACTTAGAAAAGAAGTTTAAACTTTTTAAAAACTAGTATAACCTAATAGGACTTTAAAACATCATTAAAACACCTAAATTTATCTTTAAATATAAAAATACTAGCCTAATAAATATAAATCCGAAAAATTACAATATAATTACAATCAACTAAATATAATAAAATATATATTGATACCAATTTGATTTACTCCTGCATCAGGTATCAAGTTCGATAAGTACAAGGATCAGTAGTAAAGTTGGAAAAAGTAAAAAAATTGTAGCCATCAACAAGTGGTGTTCAATCGTGCCGCGATTTGTTTGAAGTTATTAAAACAGGTAAATTGTAATGACTATCTCTTAATTAACTTCACTTATTACGTTTTAAGGAAACAACAAATTTCACCAATATTTATAAGATAGTCAATTACTTTTTTTAATGGTGTGTCAGGTTAAAGAGAACAATAATTTGAAGACGGATGGAATATACGTTTTATTTCAAATAAAACCTCATACTCTAACGATGCTAGTAGAAACGATAATTTTTGGACTTTTTGATACTAAAAATTTAACTTTGGGATATTTTGAATAAAAGAATTATTTTTGAGACATTTTGGATATGATAATTTTTTAGTACGATTTTTTGGTATTTTTTCTAAAAATTTACTTGCAGATACACCAAAATAGAATAACTTTGATTAGAAAAGGATTGTAACTTGTTACTATGATAAAAACGAAAAATCGGGTGGAACGTTTTATTTTTTCTCTCTCTAACATCCCTTTCTCCACCACTTAATTTCTATCTCTCTTTCTTTCTCTCTCACCCCTTTCTCCACCACTGTGTTTCCATCTTCTCTCTCTTTCTCTTTGTGTTTCCATCTTTTCTCTCTCTCTCTCTCTAAGATCTCTTTCTCCACCAGCTAATCTAGGAAAAGGAAGAATCAACAAACATTTCCTTCTGTAAGAATTTACATTTTATGTAATTCATTCTCAGTTCTCAGTTCTCACCCATAAGTTTCTAGGATTTGATAACTTCTTTTTTCCAACTTGAACAAACAGATTGACAAAACACCGGTAACCGACTAACCGGTGATAAGCATAACTTCGGTTGTATTCCTCCAATCCTCTCTTGAAACAACATTGCTAGCCTTACAACTACTTCTACAACTTTTTCTACAACTAAGCTTTGAAAAAGGGTAAAGTTGTCTTTGTTCAAAACATTTTTTTCCCAATTCAAGGGTTAGTTGTATGTAGAGATATCAAAACGGGTTGATGGGTTGGGTCAACCCACTGGTCAATAAAACCCACCATATAACGGTGTGGGGCGGGTCGACCCATCTAGATGACGGGTCAATAAAACACCAACCCAACCCAACAAACATGGGTTGTGGGTCAGATGGGTCAACCCACAAATTTTTCTTACCTAAAGACTATTTCTTTTATATTCAAATTTTCATTGTTTTTCCGCTTCCCTGTACTATACAACCACTCAAAATCAAGTAACCAATTCAACTCTTGTCGGCTAACATAAAATAAACAAACTAAAACAATTGAATCTTCATTTGAAACTTCTGCCAAACATTTTATGGGCATTCCTCTTACATGACTAAAAAAACCTTGGATGTCAACACATGACTTCATGTAGGATGACATAGATCAGTATAATCCAAACTGACTGCTACATAATAATTTAATAAACTTTAGATTTGTTATATATAAAAAAAGTAAAACAAAAAACAAAAAACAAAAAACAATAAAAATAAAAGAAAATGAGAGATTACAGGAAGACTATTCTGCAAAAAATGAAAACATATTAGACATGTATTCTCTAAAAAAAATGTATTTTCTAAACGGGTCAGCCCGTTAAAAATCCGCCCCAATCCACTTTAACCCGTGACCCATACAGGTCCAACCCATATGACCCATATTTTTTTGGGTTGTCAATTTTCCAACCCAACCCACTATTTTAAGCAATGGTTTGGGTTGACCCAACGGGTCCCGACCCATTTTGACGGCTCTAGTTGTATGGAAAGTTATATGATTAGTGGTAAGGATAACATTTTTCCTCTTGAAAGTGGTGATTGATCGTGTCACTATTTGGATGTATCAAGAAATGTCTATAATTTATATGAAATTTATGAATTAATTGTACATTCTTTTTAACCAAAGAAAAGCATTGTCTTGTTTTTGAAATATGCGATAGGATAAAATAATAATTACTATAATGTACTTATAAACAAAAATTGATCCTTAGATTGACATATATTTTTAGATGAAAATAATTGAAATAATTAAAATACAATATATATTTTTTCTTAGAATATATAATTTAAAATATAAATATTTTATTCCAATTGTGTTGAAAAATATGAATAAAAAGTTGAAAAATATGGTGACAGTTAGGTTTGTTAGTTGAGATGAAAGGGATTTGAAGTTTTTAGAGGATTATATAAAGAGTGATTATTAGAGTGAATTATTTTTATAGTATTAAAAAAATATAAAAAAAATAGAAAATGAGATGGATAAGTGTCATATTAGATGTTATTATTGTGGTTGCTCTATCGAACTTACTTTCAACACCGCACTTTAACCATCCCCTAATTTAATTATCTAAATAGTACCAAACTAGATTATTACCCGTGCGATGCACGGTTGACTTAATGTTGTTTCTGAAACTAAATTTTATAGATAAAATTTGTAAGTTATTTGAATGAACTAAGAATAGAAAGATGTGCGCATAATAAATAAATAATATGAGATCACACCGAATAATCAAACCGAAAATTTATGCGATTTTTGTAGATAAAACTTGCACGCTATTTCGTAGTGATTGTTTGTGGTGTTGGTGGAACACGTTTAATCAAATTTGATAAAATCTATTTTAAATTGACCGAGTATTGGTAAAATAATAAAAATTAAAAAACTTCAACCATGAGAATTGAGAAGTCCTAATCAAATTAAAATTTATGAGAATTGATAAAATCTATCCGTAAAAAAAATTATCATAAAAATTTGGTGTTCTAATCAAGTGAAACGTGTTTAAATTAAATATTATAAAATATATCTGGTATCAACCGATTTTGGCAGCAAAAAATGGTTAAAAAAACAAAAAATCTTTTACCATGCATAAATGAGGCACTGGTTTTAAAATTTATCCGATTTTTATTTTTGGTGGGAAAAAAAATAAAAACTTGTATAAAAGGTAACACGTGGAAGCACATAATTCCTTTAAAATTTTAAGCGTGCAACATAAACTCGCCATGCGATAGCAATGTCTTCTGTTTTAATAATAGTTAATAGATAATAAATAGATTATTAACTAATAATTATATATTATATATTAGTAGAAGAACAAATAACATATAATTATCCCGTGAATAATTTGTATAAATTAAAAATTATGAAAATAAAAAGAGATGGAAATATATGAGTTTTAATAAAATTAAACTTGTATAAATTTTATAGGATAAAATCTAGTTTAATTAAGTGATATTTGAAAAAAAAAACAAAAAAAATCCTAAATCTCTATCATAAATTTGCTCATATAATTATATCCTAAATTTGTTTTATCTTATCAAATTAGTTTTAGTTATAGTTAAAAAAAAGAGAAAAAAAAGGGTTAAATACTTGATAATGTTAAAAAATCTACTTGATAACTACAAATATGATAAAATTTATCATAAACTAACTATAAACTTTTATCAGTAACTTTTTATTTATACTGTAAATTAATTAATTTTGACATAAAAAAAATTTATTTACAATTCATAGAGTGACATGTGTAACCATAAAATGCATCAAATAATTAAATATTTAATAGAAAATCGTCACATAGTAATAGACTTCTTTTTTAGTTATATTAATAGATTGAATTAGGAGGGATCCCCTCACGTGCATTTTATTAAATTTTTTGTGTGTCGGTCAACTTGAGGTTACTTTATGTGAGGTTATCTTCTTTAGCTACGAGCCCTTATCAATGAGAATACTTGGCAGCCAATCACGATAAGAATTTAACACACTTAGGACCCACCACTCTGTTTCCGATAAGAATTTATATTTACGTAATTCATTCTCAGTTCTCACCCA
>JABEVN020003541.1:0-17806 GCA_013146195.2 Codonopsis lanceolata | reverse complement strand
CAAAAAGCGTTGTTTAGTAAAAGCTAAAGTCAAAGTCAAGAAGACTTCAAATGCGTTCTTGCTAGGTCTGCAAATTAATGATAAGTTTAAACTTTCTACTTTTTTTATAAACAAAATCAATAGTGATTTCCCACTTATCTAGGTGACTCAAACCAACGACTTGTTAAGTGTGGTTGAAGCGTCTCACCACAAGAAGACTCAATACGTTCTTGCTAGGTCTGCAAATTAATGATAAGTTTAAACTTTCTATTTTTTTTATAAACAAAATTAATAGTGGTTTCCCACTTATCTAGGTGACTCAAACCAACGACTTGTTAAGTGTGGTTGAAGCGTCTCACCACTAGACTATATTTTGTTGTCTTAAACTATCTACATAGTCGCACATGCTCTGGAGAAATCATTCTTGATGAGTTGACAGAATCAATACTTTGTCGAGGTTTTTAGGGTTGACTACCAAATTAGATATTTGGTGAAATTCGGTCGGTTCCTTTCAACAATTTTCAATTACTGAGTACACTAATATTTTTTAAACCAAAAAAAAATATATTTTTGTGTGTGAAAAGAGTATGATACTCTTAATTAATAAACAAAACACGCGGCGCTTGGCGCAGTATCGGGTTCATGCATCGGCAATGAACTAATCGAATCCAATTTCGCAACCATATTTTCTGCATTGCACATCCAGTTTCTGCATCGGGAATTCAAATTGATGTATCACGATGAATAAATTGATGCATCGAGATGCGCTAGGTAAGCGATCCATAGCGCGCATTCGGCTTATTAATGACATAGTCATTTTTTCACCCTCAAAAATGTCTTTTTCCAATAAAAATTAACATAGAAGACGTAAACCATTAAAAAACTTATGAAATGAGACCGACCCACAATTTCACCTAGATATTTTAAAGGGTAAAATGAGTTTATACATGGACTCAGTTCATTTCTAAACACCTATATGCTTGGTCACATCACAGTTGTATTATTTGACTAAACTAAGATCTTAAGATGACTTCAAATAAGTTTTCTACACCAACAAATCACGTCGAGCTTAGTCGGGCCATGTTGAATGGAGTACATAGTTTGATATTTATTTGATACTCAGTTCATTAAAAATAAATATAAAAAATTCATTTGATACTCATAAGCTACCCAAACAAAAAAATCATACAACAATTTGACACAAACTCCAATAATTTTTATATACCCCCATCATCTTTATCTCCAACAAGTTTAAAATTTGGAGAAAATTCATTTGGTGTCCAAATAAGTCAAAACCAAGTATCTATTTATAAATAAAATCTGTATTTTTAAAAATATTTTTTATTTTTTTAATTGCAAAAGGCCAAAAATCAAAGAAAAAGAAAAAAAATATTAAACAGGACCCACTTCTTTATTTGGAGTGAGAGTGTAGGAACTTAATTTAGGGTAAAAGTGCTTATCATTCGTCTCACCCAAGGAGGAACTATATAGAGTACAAGAGTTTTAGGAAAAAGGAAACACTTGGAGAGAAAGGAAACCACAATCCTACTCAAAATAATACTCTAACAAATTCATATATCTAAATAGCAAACCAATGACATAAGATGCACGTGTCTTCACACACCTCCCTCAAGTTGGAGCGTGAGGATTAAGAAGGCCCAACTTGCTAAGCAAAAGATCAACCGTTGCTTCGAAAGCTTTAGTAAAAATGTCGACCAGCGTGTCTTAGTAGGAATATAAGAAGGAGAAATAAGATATACCATCGAAATAGCATCACGCATCGAAATGACAATCCACCTCAATGTGCTTTCGCTCATGGTAAACAGGATTCTTGGCAATGTGGAGAGCCGATTGTTGTCACGAGAAGATATCAATAGCTTTGGGATGATGAACACCCAAGCTCAACAACAAACCCTTCAGCCATTTAAGCTTACAAGTAAGTGCTGCCATGGCGCGGTATTCAGCCTCAGCAGAAGATCGATACACAGTTGGTTGTTTCTTAGTTTTCCAAGAGATGGGGGAATGACCAAGAAACACAAGCCACCCAGTGAGAGAACGACAAGTGATAGGACACACAGCCCAGTCCGAATCACACCATCCTTGGAGTGTGAGCTCGCTGTCAGCGCGAAGGAGAATACCTTGATCGGGAGTGCCTTTGAGATACTGAACAACCCGTAAGGTGGCCTCCCAATGTTCGAACGCGGCGCTTGCATGAACTGAGACAGAATGTGGACAGAATAAGCTAGGTCCGGTCGAGTGGCTACCAAGTGGATGAGGCGACCCGCGAGATGGCGATAACATTCTGGATCATCCAAAAAATTACTGGTACCTACACCAAGCTTATGATTCGGTTCAATAGGAAAGCCAGAAGGCTTGACACCCAATAGGCCAGCCTCCGAGACAATATCCAACGTGTATTTTCGTTGGCATAAGAACAAATCAGAAGAGCTACGGGCAACCTCAATGCCAAGAAAATATTTGAGAGACCCAAGATCTTTCATTTTGAAACAATCACTCAAGTACTGTTTGAAAGTCTGTAGAGCAGCGGAATTGTTCCTAACAATAATAAGATCGTCAACATACACAAGCACATTCATCTGAACCGTTCCTTTTGTGAACGTAAATAGAGAATAGTTGGAGTAAGACTGTAAGAAACCGTAGGTCTTCAAAGAGGCCAGTAACTTGGCAAACCAACAGCGAGGAGCCTGTTTTAAGCCATAAAGAGATTTACGAAGACAACACACGGTGTTGGGATTCGATGCGTCAAAACCCGGAGGGAGTTTCATGTAAACCTCTTCCGTAAGATCACTATGCAGGAAAGCATTGTGAACATCCATCTGATGGTAACTCCCAATTCTTGGAAGTAGCGACAACAAGAAAAGCCCGAACAATGACCATTTTTGCTACATGAGCAAAAGTTTCTATATAATCAACACCTTCTTTCTGATGATTGCCACAGATGACTAATCGGGACTTGAGCCGTTCAACAACGCCATCCGAATTATATTTAATTTTATAAACCCAATGGTTACCCAAAGCTCGTTTGCCAGGAGGTAAAGACACCATGGTCCATGTGCCATTATCTTCCAAGGCACGAATTTCTTCCTGCATTGACCGTCTCCAGCCATCATGAGTCATGGCCTCGCGAAAGTGTAACAACCCGACCCGGACTCCAGTGCGAAATCCCAAGGTCATGCGTCAAGACAAGCTAAAAGACGGACAAGCACATGCTAAGCATAATGGTGCGAGTCAAAAGTTGAGCCAACAAGCTCGCAACAGGAATGTAAAGCCATAACGGCAAAACAGAATAACAAAACTAAAATATGCGGAAGTAAATCATGAGTGGAACCCAAGTCTTAATTCGTAAACCAGGGAATGACAGGTTGAGAGATAACTATCTCTCGACAAATCTACGACACACGTGACGCAACATTGCACACAGGTAACAAACCATCGGTAACCAAAGGCTGGCGAACCAACAAGATCCCAACCTGATAAACAACCACTCAACGGCTATCACATGCCGGAGGGATAAATCAACTAAAAGAATAAGAGATTAAAGACTAGATAACTAAACTGAAATCTCACGACTAAACTTGGCTGAGATAACAACAACGATACTAGAATATGCGAGCTAAAACCTTGCTCGGGAAGACAACAGAATAAACTTCCAAATAAATACAACAGCCCGACCATACCATCCGGCTCCCAAAATATACAACAATAAAATACCAACATAACTACCCAAGTAAAGTTTACATAACTTTACATTTGTGTCTCACAAGATGAATAAATACAATAATAATAAATCCAAACTATCGCCCGGAAGACCACTTGCTAGAAATCACTAATCTGCAACCGCAACGCGTACTAACGAGCTCACTGCACAAACTAAGGAAAACAAACACATGAATGAGTCATAATGACCCAGTAAGCTACTAAATGCAGCTGTATGGCATAGCATTGCATTGCATAGCATAATGCACAAGCATATATAAAATCATGGCATCTTAATAATATACCAACAATAAACTTGTATTAAGTTATCTAGAACATAAACTTCATATACCACATAGCACGTTATCTTTCACATAAGTGCTCATAGTAAGCCATATAAGGGATAGAGGAGATACCCAATTAGTGTCGTTGTGTTGCTCCTGCAATACACAATGTTAAACTGGTTCATGCCATTGATGCTCTGTGATTACATCGACTTGTACCGAGAACCTACTCGGTGTAAATAGCAAGCCAATTGCGCACGTATTGATACGGCAAAGAGGCTACTTCCCCACTGCGGCCAATAATGGAGGGGTGTGTGAGGTCCTAGGTACGACGATCCGTAGCGAATACGAATCTTACGATTCGTATAGGTGATGTATCGTCCCACCCTGACATATAAAAACCAATCCAAATAATGCCAGCTGGACTTATATGCAATGCACAAGTAGATATTTACCCGTATGCCCAAATAGGAACCAAGTCCGACAAGAGCGGACTCCTCAAATCAAGTAGGTCATAAAGCTCTATACACCAAATTAACAATGCACATATTTGCATGTATTTAACAAATCCAACTAACTTATAAGTTTAGTCCAAGGAACCACGTATCGGGATACTCAAGATCCCCAAGACACAACTCAATCAGAAATAGAATAGCTTACCAAAAATCATATTAAGAAGTCTACCATAGACCCCCTACTCGAAATCAAATCAAGGACTATCATGTTGGTCTAAGCCACAACCATATTGATGGGTTTACAACGACCCTTAAATCACAATAAAATCAAGACTACCCCGTAGTCATGACCTCGCAAGGGCCTTCATGTGCACGCGACCAAATCCCCTAAAAAAGAACTCATTCAAATGATCTTTTCTTAAAGATATTCGAGATCATAGGTTGGTCTCTAATGCTCCGTGCTCTAACGAGCATGCTCTAAATAAATCCCCAATAAGCCTCTAAATCGTGGGTGTCACAATTGGACACAATTCGAGATGCTCGGGTACTCACAATCATAACTAACCAAACCCGAACATCGAAGGATTTCAATCTAAGGCTCATTAACATCTTATTGAACCTATAATGACTCTATTGAGTCTTAATACTACATTCCATTAATTACACATTTCATAAACCCCCAAATTAACGCACCATTCTAGTTTATAACAAATTCCCAAAATCATTCGGGCTTGGTTCCCAATCCTTAAAATCCATAAAAATTTAACATAGTCTTTTACTCATTTTATAAATCACATAATCTCAATTAAATGACCCTACTCATGATATCTAGTAAGTTCACACATCCAAAGCCCCAAACCTAGGCATACTTCCATAATAAACCCAAATAGCATGTAGACATGATTTCTAGCATGCTCACAATCCTATAAACACAAGATGAAGAGTAACAATATACTTCAACACTCATATAAGTCATCCTACATATGCTTCTAACAAGTTCATATGCTCAAATCACAAGTTAAAAGTCACACAAAGCAAGTATGTGTACTCAATTACCTCAAATAGTATAGAGTTTGTTTTCCTTAGGATCAATGAGTACGAAATCAAAGAGAGAAGAAGTAACTTACTTTTAAGCCACACTCAATTGGAGAAACTATTCGGTTGGAAGTGTTCTACTCTTCAAGCTCTTCAATCCTATGGCTTGGCTTCAACAATGGAGGAAGGGAGCTATGGAAACCAAGAAGAAACCTTCAAGAACTCAAGGAGGAACCATGAAGGAAGCTAATCCCGTTTTTGGAGAAGAAATGGAGCAAATGAGGCCCCAAAGGGATGATTTGTGGTGTATATGAGGTCAAACAAGTAGTGGGACAAGTGTCAAACCCATGTGGTTCATAAAAATCTGATTTGGGCTTCAATAATGCAACCATTACTCCCAATTAAACACACTTAAAAACTAATTAATCAAGTTAGGTTAGGCTTAGGACTAATTAGGAAGGTTAGGGAGGGATTAGGATGGGTTTTAGTAAGGGTGGAATGGGTAAAACATCAAAAATCACAAAATAGGGCAAGGCTGGTTGGGGGCACCTTGCAGTCGCATGGTCCCCCAAGCCATGCGGCCGCATCCTCCTGATGCTCAACTTCTGGAAATCTCTGGTGACCTTGTGGGGGCAAGGTCATTCCACCTTGCGACCGCAAGCCTCCCAGACCCCAAATTGCTTATAATTCAACCCCAAATGACCCCAAACACATAACCAAATCAAACAAGGTTCAAAACCCATTCAAAGTAGGTCTAGAACTCCCATAGAACACTCACAAACAACCCTAGAAACAACTCGGAGCGAAACTGGAAAGAAGTGCAACAACGTGCAACCAAAATGATGAATGAACTAGCAATTGAACGGGCAATGAAAGGAGTCTTAAAGCAAGTCTCAAAGGCTAATGAATAGGCTCAAATACTTCTAAGAAGTTAAACAACAACTAGGAGAATAAGGGCTCCAAAGAAGAGACGATTACGCGACTCAACCTCGAACTACGCGATAGAGACGAAAGTTATCTTCAAAGCTTCCAAATCATCAATAGACTTAAGGAACACCTTCGACTTGAAGTCTAATACATCTAACATGTTAATCAATCATCATGTAAAGGTCTAGGACCAAACCGAGGTCACGAACACAATACGCAAGCAAACTCTCAATCGCATCGCATTCCGACTATCGTTGAGTTACGACTTGTGACTTTAGCAAGTCAACAACTATATGACATCTCTTAATAGTGTTTTGGTCTTAATGTGGTCTCTCATACACATCTAAACTCTCTCGCAAACCAAACATATAATCAACAAAGGAAGAATTACGAGCATAGCATGCTAACCAAGCTATCCAAGGAGCGGGGTGTTACAGAAAGGATCTCGGCTCTTTAGCCAAAGTAATGGCTGGGAGAAAGTTACTATATTTGGCAGAAAAATTATCATAATGTATATAGTGAGCTATAGGGTAGGGATTAGCTGAGGAACTGATTGGAAGAGGAGAGACGGGGGATGGACTTGAAGAAGAGGTTGTAAGAGCAACATAATCACGAAGACGAACAGAGGGAGTTTTCTGTCTCATGCCCCTCCCTAGATCACTGGGTTCAGAAACTTCAGAAGGTATAGAGGTCGATGTAGATGGAGCGGCATTACTGGCTGGTGTGGGTGACGATGTAGGAACATCTGGGACGACATTGTCCTGTGCTTCGGGCATAATAACGGTCTCGGCTGGGAGAACAGTAGAATCAGTAGTAGGTGAGACAGCGGGTGAAACGGCGGGAGGAACAGTATGCTGGTCAGGAAAATCAATACTCCCAAGAGCAGCCTCATCAGCAATTATAATTTTTATTAAAATAAAAAGCAATACTCTTAATACTAAAAAGTAACACATTTAATACTAAAAAGTGACACTTTTAATACAAAAAGTGACACATTTTATACAAAAAGTGACACATTTTATACTAAAAAGTGACACTCTTAATAATAAAAAGTGACACTCTTCCTTAAAGAATTTACCAGACCAAAATGAATCATCTCATGTTTCAAGTTCATCTACTACATGCCTAGATCCTGCTCGCTCTGTTACGAAGGGAAGGAGAAAAAGAATTAAGGGAATTATTGAAAAGGGCAAGAAAAAGACAATTGATTTTTCTGATTCCTATCAAGCCAAGGAATTTGGTTCCAAGACTCCTAATGCTCGGTTATTTTAGACATATTTTCAGTAAATTTTGTAAGTTTGAGTAAGAAACATATACTTTACCTTGAAAAAGTTATGGCTTTGTGTTTTTAACGATTGACACTTGGGATTATATACATTTCTATGAATGAGAAGATATATTTCTGTAGTGTTCAATTGGTTATTGATGTTAAAATCACTAGCCCAAAAGTGACACACTTTAGTCCTAAAAGTAACATACTCCAAGCCTAAAAGTGACACTCTTATTGATACAAATTGTATGATTATAAAAATGGGTTGTTTTACCAAAAGTGACACACCTAATGCCTAAAAGTGACACAATTAATACCTAAAAGTGACATACTAAGCGTGACACTTCGGAATAAAAATTTAAAAATGAAAAGTGATTTTTTTTTTTGCCAAAAGTGACACGTAAAACTTAAAAGCGACACATTCGATGTTTAAAAGTGATACTCTTATTTAAAGTAATTAAGTAAAACTTAATCAGACCTAAGGCAACAATTATCCAAAAGTGACACACTTTTTGTGACGACCCGACCCGGACCCCGAGATGGAATCACAAGTCAAGTCGTCCAAATAGGACAACAATACATGCAAATACTCAATTATAGAAAACGACGTGACGCAACATTTTAGTTGAAGCGCGACTCGGCACCAAAAGGCCGGAAATTTTTAAAACTTTTTAAACCTGATATAGCAATTAAAGACAAGTATATCAATTCATCAACGACTTTACTACCGGAACCCAACACTACGCAGTTCATGCAAATATACCTCGACGGCTACAACATGCCGGAGAAACAACATAAATACATAAGAGCTAAAGTATTGACCAGCAGAAGTTTTAAAACACGTGAACCATACTACATCTATACAAGGCTCGGCGTACATACGCTGGCACTCAAAAATAGGATACATGAACTACAAGTAGAGACATAAAACAAATAAACAAAGTTCCCAAGCAAAGTCTAAATGACTTGCTAAACCCAACGTCCTTACAAAAGAGAACAAAAATAAGGACATCTATAAACCACAACCTCGTCGCGTGCGATCACAGACAAGAGAGAATCCTGCTACACCTCAACGAGCAGTACCTAAACGGCTCGGATCTAAAGCAGTAAAAGGGAGGGGGTAAGTCATAAAGACTTTGTGAGTTAACAATTATGCATGTCATGGCATCATGCAACATACATAGCAAGATATCATCTTTAATATCAAGTCACTCAAAGCATTCATTTAATAAACACTTAAATCACATATCCATGGTAGCACATTGTTTCACATAAGTGCTATAAAGTAAATCACATATAAGGAGGATATGTTATGGAACCGGTGCCGCTACGTAGCTCCTGCAATACACAGCGTTAATATTCGTGCCAATGATACCCGTGATGAGTGTATCAAAGTGCCGAGTTCTCTACTCGGGTACCAAGCTCTCTCCATGGTACTTAGACATGCCAATGTGCTCTCTTGGTTACAGCAAGGGGCTACTTCCCCACTGTGGCCAACAGTGGAGGCGTGTGTGATAAAAACCCGGTATAACAACCCATCACTATCACGAGTCCCATAACTCGTGACGGCGATGCATTGTCACACCAACGACTCAACCAAATATGCCAGCTGGACTCATGCAATGCCAAGTAGATGTTTACTCGTCATGTAATCTCAAATAAGGAACAAGTTCGACAAGAGCGAACTTATTCAACAAGTAGTTGTTTACTCATTTAAGGAATCACACAAGAATTCGACAAGAGCGAATTCAACATGTCAAATAGATACATTATTCTACAACATGCTCTCAATCATGCATTTACTTCACACGATCACATAAACCGCATAAGAACTCAATCGAGTCTTAAAAGCACACAAACATCAAGGCATAAGCATCAATCCATCTCAAAGTATCGTAAGCTAATTCATTAGTCTAACGAACTACATTCGTCGTAGGGATTGATTGTGGAGTCGTTATTGTTCATAACTCCCTAATTTCAACTCCGGTGAGTTTTACTACATTTCAACCAAGAAGAGCATTGATACTATATGTATCACATTGCCCTTTTCTAAGTTCTACGTTCATTTAGAACTTGATAACTAAGTCATTCATGTTCTTAAACTAGCCTTAAACACAATCCCGAGTTTCAAACCCTAGTTTCGGTGATTTTGTTAAACCTTGAATTGAACCGAATTCTTTCACAAGAGTTATTCCCAAGCTTATTACAAACAACATTCATGCTTTACAAAATGTCAAAATCATAACTTCATAGAGATTTCATAAAATCATACTCATATTTTATATGTTGAATTGAAGGTTTTGTCTTCACAAAAGATGTTCACAATCACTAATAGAACAACTATAATGAAGGGTCATGCTATTTTATTTAACATGGAAATCTCAGGAAATTGTCACTCACCTTAGTCCTAAGATTAATGGAGGAAAGGTTGATTAGAGCAAGGATTGTTGTAGAGGAGGTTGAGGGCTTCAATTTGGCGGTCTCGGTTCGTCGATCGGACCACCGGATCTCCGGGAAATGGTCTCTCAAGTTGGTGTGACCTCCATGGACGAAATTTGAGCTAAGTCTCTGAAGTTCAGCTTGTTGTTGATCAACAATGGGTGTAGAGGCTGAATTTTGTGTTTATATACTTCCCAAGAAGTCCCTAATCCAAGTGAAGGGCTTTAAGAGACTTCTAATTGGCCAAGGCATGCTAGCCTTTGATAAGCAAGATCCAAGGGTTCACAAGGGTTGAAAGTAAGTCAACAAAGGTGGCTTTGAGTCACCAAGGTCGGCCAAGGGGCAAGGGTTCAAGAGTCATTACCAAAACACTCAAAAAAAACTCATGTTGCTGAAAACAGGAGGATGCGGTCGCATCCCCCTTGAACCATGCGACCGCAAGGGTCATTTCCAGTATTCTGCACAAAATGACTAGCTCTCAGCATCTCCACGTGAGCCAGCCTCCAAAACTCAATGCGACCGCGAGGTTCTGACCTAAAACTTGTCCTAAACATGTCCTAAATGATTCCAAACTCAAAGGCAACAATCCTAAGGTGTAACCAAGCCCAAAACAAGTCGGAAACACACCCGAAACACATCCGAAACAAGCTAAAACATGGCTGGAACCACTCGACAATTGGCCAACGAATCAAACACAAATCAATCCCAACTTAATCTAGGATAGAATGAACATGTATTAGGATTGTTTAATCATGGTTATGGCTTGTATTCAAGGCCTAGAACTCAACCGAACTTCTCTCGAGACGAAATGAAGGCAATACAAGCAATAATGTACAACCTTAAAACACAAACGAAGCAACGAAGCTTCTAAACTCCCAACCAAGCATGAAACAACTAAGATGAAAATTGTCAATCTTATAGGCAAGGTATTAAGACTATCATGAGACTTATTAAGGTGCTAACACGTTAAAACGAACACTCGAAACATCAACACAAGGCATGCAACGCATGGAAGACCATTACTCTATTATGATCTCAACCAATTCAATGCCAACATGATATGAATGAAATGAAGTCTCAAATATGTCAAGACATATAATAAACATGTTATAATGATGACAAACATGCAATGGGTTCGGGGTTCTCACACTTTTGTTCTCAAAGTGACACATGTCAAGCCTAAAAGTAACACTCTGATTGATCGTAAATGTAAACAATGCCAAAATGACACATCTCTGGCAATGAAACTTAAAAAAAGTAGTGGGAAATTTCGAACGTTAGACCAGCGTTCTAAACTCTAAACCTTAAGTGTTTTCCAGTGAACCATCTCACCTAATTATCTTTTTGCAAATTTTGTTAACATATTATTTATTTATTATGATCCGCAAATTTTTAAATAGGGCTCCGTCTTACGAATAAGGATCCGTAAAACCATCTTATAGGAGACCACCTCTAATTAGTAATGTTACTAATGTGTTAATTAACAACAAGTAGAAGTTCAAGGTTATTTCTGAACTCTTGTGTTAAATAATTATAAAATAAAAAAACAACTCTAACACTAGTGTTTGATTTCGGTCTAATTTTCCAGCGGGCAATAATTCCTCTCTTCATTGCTAAATGATTGTTTTTGTTTGATTTTTGAGTCAAACTGTGACGATCCGACCCGGATTAATCGAGTACACTAATATTTTTTTTAAATCGAAAAAAAATATTTTTGTGTGTGAAAAGAGTACGATACTCTTAATTAATAAACAAGTGCACACAAAGTATCAGTTCATGCATCAGTAATGAACTAATCGAATCCAATTTCTACATCGCGAATCCAATTTTTGCAACCAGATTTTCTGCATTGCACATCCAGTTTCTGCATTGGGAATTCAAATTGATGTATCACAATGAATAAATTGATGCATCGCGATGCGCTGGGTAAGCGATCCATAGCGCGCATCCGGCTTATTAATAACCTAGTCGTTTTTTCACCCTCAAAAATGTTTTTTTCAAATAAAAATTAACATAGAAGACGGAAACCATTAAAAAACGAATGAAATGAGACCGATCCACAATTTCACCTAGATATTTTAAAGGGTAAAATGAGTTTATACATGGACTCGGTTCATTTCTAAACACCTATATGCTCGGTCACATTACAGTTGTATTATTTGACTGGACTAAGATCTTAAGATGACTTCAAATAAGTTTTCTACACCAACAGTCACGTACGTTAGTTAGTCGGGCCATGTTAAATGGAGTATCTAGTTTGATATTTATTTGATACTCAGTTCATTAAAAATAAATATAAAAATTCATTTGATACTCATAAGCTACCCAAACAAAAAATTCATACAACAGTTTGACACAAACTCCAATAATTTTTATATACCCTCATCATCTTTATCTCCAACAAATTTAAAATTGGGAGAAAATTCATTTGGTGTCCAAATAAGTCAAAACCAAGTCTATATTTATAAATAAAAATGTGTAATTCCTAAAAATATTTTTTATTTTTTTAATTGCAAAAAGGCCAAAAATCAAAGAAAAAGAAAAAAAAATATTAAACAGGACCCACTTCTTTATTTGGAGTGAGAGAGAGAGAGTCAGCTGAAAGTTCATTGCTTGATCCGGGTTTGGCGATAGCTTAGGTTAATACTTAAGCCTCCATTTTCTTGTTTATATTTGATGTAGATACCTTGATATACACGTTGTATGTAAAGAAATTGGTAAAAACCAATTTTGATGTACCGTTGTACCTTCTATAAGGGATTTGTTTTAGCCTAACCAATATCTTAGACTCGAGACCTATAGTAACGAATTTGTGTAAAGTACTTATTGACTGAGTTTCTGCCATCACTTTGTAGTTCTAGTTATACAGACCTATTGAAAAACTAACTAAAACTACCTAATGAGTATAACTAGAACTTCTAACACAACTCATCCATAAATGGACGAGGCGGTCTCTCTCGGATTAAGCGCTGAAATATGATGATTTTTTTTTTTGGATTTTTCAAAAATATCCTCAAGCCTGAAAGTTTAAAACTAATCCGCAAATCCAGGTTCTACCATATGTTGAATGTGATCACATATGTGGACTGGTCACCCCATGTGGTTGAATAGTATGTGGCTACCATTTAATTGCATTTCAAACCATATACTGAGTTAACAAAGTCTTCTATAAAATGGAAATTTTACAAAACTTTTATTTATTTATTTTGAAGATAGGACAAACAAACAATTAATCGCTTCTTGTTATGAAGAAATGGAAAAAGTCAAATGGAGCATTTGACTTGAACTATTGCATTGTGGAAAAAAGGGAAGATATGTTACTGCTCAAAATTATTGTTAGAGATGGTTCGGTTATAAATATTGAAAATCGTAAAGTTATTTCATAATCTCTACAGCTTTGTATAAAAAGGTTTTTTTCTCTCTTTTTCTCTTTTTAATACACTTTTGTCATAAGTTTATGGTTATTTTATAACACTTCTGATATTTTCATCAAAGAATGCATTTTTACTTTTTTCATCTTTTTTTCACTACTATAACT
Source organism: Codonopsis lanceolata (assembly GCA_013146195.2). Taxonomy (NCBI): domain Eukaryota; kingdom Viridiplantae; phylum Streptophyta; class Magnoliopsida; order Asterales; family Campanulaceae; genus Codonopsis; species Codonopsis lanceolata. The sequence goes on along the minus strand of JABEVN020003541.1, from coordinate 4,162 downwards.
AAAATAAGTTGTTAATTGTTTATTAAAAATCATGTAACTCCCAAGAAATATTTCTCTACCGCTAAAAGGAAGCATCATGAAAGTAAACTATTTCTATAATTGGTACTTCATGCTCCATTTTCATAGATACTAGTATCTGTGCCCGTGCCATAGGCACGATATTGTTATGAGATCGGTTCAGTTGATGTTTGGGATGAACTGTGGCACCCCGCTCTTTCGTTAGCTCGGTTTGCGTGTCATACTTGCACTTCTTCCTTTGTTGTTTGTATGTTTGGTTTGCGAGAGGGTCTAGATATGTATGAGAGACCACGTTAAGACCAAAACACTATTAAGAGATGTCATATAGTTGTTGACTTGCTAAAGTCACAAGTCGTGACTCGACGATACTAGAATGCGGCAGCGATTGAGGGTTTTGCTTGCGTTTTTGTGTTCGTGACCTCGGTTTGGTCCTGACCTCATATGATGGTTTATTAACATGTTTGGATGTAGACTTTGGAGGTGTTCCTTAAGTCTATCGATGATTTGGAAGCTTTGGAGATAGCGTTCGTCTCTCGCGTAGTTGAGGATGTCGTAATCGTCTCTCCTTTGGAATTCTTATTTCCTAGTTGTTATTCAAATTTCTAGAAGTATTTAAGATTCTTCATTAGCCCTTAGACTTGCCTTAAAAGTCTCCTTTTCATTGCTCGTTCGATGCGAGTTCATGAATCGTTCGGGTTGCACGTTGTTCGCACCTCCTCCCGGTTTAAAGCTCCAAGTTGTCTCGGATGTTGTTCGGGTGTGTTTCCAACTTGTTTTGAGTTGGGTTAGACCTTAGAATGGTTGCCCATGAGTTTGGGACCATTTAGGACATGTTTAGACCAAGTTCAAGGGCTGAACCATGTGCTCAAGATCGAATCGATCAATTACTCCTGTGACGTTGGTGAGTGTGACGCCTCCTTCGTTATCTCGGTTTTGCGGCTATACTTGCACTTCTTCCTTTGTTGACTGCATGCTTGGTTGGCGAGAGGGTCTAGATGTGTTTGAGAGACCATATTAAGACCAAAACATTATTAAGAGACTCCATATAGTTGTTGACTTGCTAAAGTCACAAGTCGTGACTCGACGATAGCCTGAATGCGCGCGATTGAGGGTTTGCTTGCTTTTGTGTTCGTGACCTCGGTTTGGGTCCTAGACCTCTTTAAGATTGTTTATTAACATGTTTAGATGTGTTAGACTTCAAGTTGGAGGTATTCCCTAAGCCTATCGATGATTTGGAAGTTTATAAACCCTCTTGCTTTGTTTTGCCCTTAGCGATTTCCTTCAAAGCCGCCATGTTTTGGGCAAACTTCGGGAAAATTCTGGTACTAATCCACTGAATAGAATTTTCTAAAAATTTAGTATGTTTTACCTTCATATGTTAGATACTCTCTGTAAAATTTGGTAATTTTCCAAGGTGTCTAAGTACCTCAATTAGGTCTTGACTTACTGTGCCAGAATTCAGTTTTCAGAAAACAACTTCTGTACTTGATTTTGTTGTAACCATATCTTGTTGTATATAAGTCCAAATGGAGTAATTTAAAATCCTAAAATATAATTCAATGAGTCTAGTTTCATAAAAATCAAAAATCACCTCATTTGGAGTTGTGAGCGATTTATGGTCGATTTTACAAGATTGACTGTCCAGCCTCGCCTTCCCGTGCGCCCGCCTCATGTGAGGCGCCCGCCTCAACCTTCGAGCATTATTTGGCTGGACAGAGCCCAGCGTCCGCATGGAGGGTGAGGCGCCCCCTCAACCCCAATGTTCTGTTACGGGATTTTTACCCTGTTTTGAGATTGGACGAATTATACCTATTCTACCCTCATTAAACCCCTCTAAACCCTTCCTAACCACCCATACTTAACCCTAAACATGTCCTAACATTAGTTGAAGTTAATTAAAGTTAGATTAGTGATTGATTAGTCCTAATCTCTACTAATTGTGCAAGGAAAAGTCTATTGTGCCCTTATTGTTGTGGAAGTATAAATAGCCTAACCCTTCACCAATTCAGCCAAATCCTCTTCATTTCTCTTCCACAAACCGTGAGTTAGAGAGAGAGAGACTCCATGGGAGACTCTTGAGCCCTAGCTTCTTCTCTCTTCGATCCAAGACGATCCAACCAACCGATTGCCTTCAAACTTCGATTCTTGAAGCCCTCGACGAGTGGAACAACTTCACCGATCGGATTTGTGTTCTCTTGAGTTTTCACTCAAGCTAGGTAAGTTACTTACTTTTGATTTTGGTTCATTGGCCCTAAGGAAAACAATCTATATGCTATTTGTGGGCAATGAACACTTGATATGCTATGTTTGCCCAATTTTGGGGATTTTTGAAGTATGAACATGTTAGGAGCATTTGTAGATGACTTCTATGGTTGTTGATGTGAATGATTATCCTTCATATTGTGTTTCTAGGATTGGGAGCATGCTAGAAATCATGTTTACATTTTATTTGGGTTTATTATGAAAGTATGCCTATGGTTGGGGCTTTGATATGTGAACTCTATATACTATGGTTATGATCACTTAAATGAAATTATATGATTTATGAAATGGGTTTTGATCTATGTTGGGATTATTTGTGGATTTTAGGCTTGAGAGTCAATCCCGAATTATTGAGAAATTATTGTTAGTTGAAGTGGGGTTAATGTTGAGATTGATGAAGGGTGTAAATGATGAAACTTGGTGTTTAGACTCAATGGAGTCTAAATAAGTTCAATAATGTGATAATGAACTCGGGTTGGAATCCTACGACAATTGGATTTCGCTTTGACTATGATTATGATGAATTCTTGGGTTTTAGGCTTGGGAATCAACCCTGATGATTTTGGGAAATTTTGATATAACTCGAATGATGTACTAATTTTGGGTTGTATGAAATGTGTATTTAATGAAATGCGGTATTAAGACTCAATGGAGTTGTTTTAGGTTCAATAAGATGTTAGAGCCTTAGGTCGAAATCCTACGATGTTCGGGTTTGGTTGGTTTTGATTGTGAGTACCCGAGCATCTCGATTGTGTCCCAATTGTGACACCCATGATATGTAGGCTTAGGGGATTTAATTAGGCGTGCTCATTAGGAGCACTGGCATTAGAGACCAACTTATGACCTCGTATTACTTTAAGGAATGATTATTTGAATGAGTTCTCTCTTAGGGAATTTGGCCGTGCACATCAAAGCACTTAAGTGATTATGACTATGGGTTGGTTTTGGTACCCTTGAGATTGGTTTGATAACGCCAGTGTATATGACGATTGGGACTATGATTGAGTCAGATTGCTATGAATTGACTAATCACTAAGTCTCGATTTATGGTTGTTCTTAGACTAAATAATAGTCTTTGGTTTAACTCGAGTAGAGGGCTATAGTAGACCTCATATTGTGATTTCTTGAGCTTATATGCTACTTTGATTGGGTTGTGACTTCGAGGTTATGAATAACATCAATATGTGGTTCTGGACTATACCGATAAGTTAGTTGGATTTGTTGAGTATGTGCAATATGTGCATTGTTAAATTGGTGTAGAGCTTTATGACCTACTTGATTTGATAAGTCCGCTGACGGTCTTGGTTCTTGTTTGAGCATGCGAGTAAATATCTACTTGCATTTCATAAAAGCCCAAATTGGCATTATTTGGATTTGTTTTTAAGTCCGGTAGGACGATACATCGCTTACGAATCGTGAAGATTCAGATTCGCTATGGATCGCCGCACTGGACCTTCACACACTCCACTGCTGGCCCCAAAGGGGAAGTTAGCCCATCTCAGCAACCAATAGAGCGAATGGATTATGCTAGCTAAATCGAAAGTGCTGCCTCGAGGTGTAGCCGCCGAAGGAAAGTCGATGTAATCACAGAGCATCGATGTGGCACGAACCAAGAATATTGTGTATTGGGTGCAGAGCAACACAACGAGCTAGTTTTTGCAATCTTCTATCCCTTATGTGGTTTACTATGAGCACTTATATGAAAGATAATGTGCTATATGTTTTATGAAGTTTATGTTATCATCGTTTATTGTTGGTACGATTTAGATGCCATGATTATATATATGTTTGCACAGCATGCTACCATACGTTATGCCATACATTTGCATTTAGTAACTTATCGGGTCATTATGACTCATTTCGTGTGTTTGTTTTCTCCTTA
>JABEVN020003540.1:0-17810 GCA_013146195.2 Codonopsis lanceolata | reverse complement strand
CAACTTAACTTAACCCAACAGCAACTTGGCAGCAACTTAGCAATGCAGCAGCAACAACGAACTTGGCTTAGCAACAGCAATTTAATGTAATGGTCCATAACTTAACTTAACATGGCGTAACTTAACTAGAATGCAACGTAATGTAACCAACAAGCAACTTTAATTTGGCAACTTAGCGTAACGTAACAGCAACTTAACTTAGCAACGAAAGCAACAACTTGCCAACTTACCCACTGGCGTGGCAACTTAACTTAGCGTGAATGTAACTTAAGCTGCGTGGCCAGCAACTTAAGCGTAATGTAACAACGGCAATGTGGCTTAACCAGCGTGACAAGCAACTAACATAAGCTTAAGCGTGGCAACTTAGCGTAACATAACAACTTAGCATAAGCGTGGCAACAACCCAGCAGCAGCAGCAACAGCTTTAGCAACTTGAAGCGTGCAACAAGCGTGGCAACGTTAACAGCAAGTAACTAGCTTAAACAGCTTAAACTTGGCAGCAGCAGCAGCAGCAAGCTTGGCAACTAGCAGCAACCCAGCTTAAGCGTAGAATAGCGTGGCAACTTAACAATTAACGTGTGTAGCAATTGGCAAGCAACGTAAGCAACTTAACATGGCAACTTAGCTTGCAACTTAGCGTAACTTAGCTTACAGCAATGGCGTAGCACTTAACTTAAAGCAACTTAATTTAACTTAAGCTTTGGCAACTTAGCGTAGCGTGGCACTAACTTAACATGAAAGCTTCGCTCGCCTATTGTGAAATGGTACTGATAGATGCGATGGACCATTATAACATGAAAAAACTCTACGTAACAATCTGATCAGATTCTGGTTACATTTTTGTCTCGACCCAATACGATCAGGTAAAACCCAATCTGATCAAATACTTGTTCATGACAAAGCATCAATTCGTTTAGCGGGTTTCCCTAATTTTAAATTCTGAAAATATTTAGTGACGAAAAATTACGTTGCTGGAATTAAATTGAAATTAAATTATGAAAATATTTAACGACAGAATGTGCTAGAGACATGCAACACATTATAACCACATGCAAATTCAAATTTACTCTATTTATATAATTTTTTTATTATTTTCTTAAATATATAAAGTAAGTTGTAATTTGAATATTTTTATTTTTGTAATTATATTGATTAGCATCATTTTATTGAATAATATTATATTATTAAATTAATATTTCAAATATCTATATATATTTGAAATATCAATTTTAATAATATAATAATTCAATAAATAATAATATTCAATATAATTATAAAAATAAAAATATTATTATTTATATACTATATCATATATATATATATATATATATATATATATATATATATATATATATATATATATATATATATATATATATATACACAAAGGATTTAATATATAATATTAATTTATATCATATTTATAAATATATATTTATTAATATTATATATTAAATCCCTTTGTATATATATATATAAATGCAAAAGGATTTTAGAAAAACATAAATATTTCAAATCATTATTTATTTAAAATTTATAAATGGATTTTACAAAAATAAATATTTTAAAACATTATTTATTTACAAAAAAAATATTTCAAAACAAATATTAATTTCGGTGAATTTTCCGGTCATTTGAAATAAACTCAACGCTCCCAGAAAAATTAAAACTCCCTCCACCGCCAACCCCAAAATCCCCAAATGCTCTCGCACATGCGTTTCATTCATTTCAGTCTCTCACTCTCTCACAAAAAACCTAAAATCCCAAATCCTCCCCTGGTTTTCTCTCAACATCGCAAATCGGCCATCGTCTCCTCCGCCGTTTCTCCCTCAAGCTCTATCTCCCATCCGACCATCTGCTTCCGGATCCGGCGGCGGTTCGATTTCTTCTCCTCACCGATTTCGCCACGCCGATTTCTACTCCTCCGGCGTCATTTGTATAACCGATCACGCCACGGCTTGATGCCCTCGAGGCCCTCACAGAGTCACAGGTATTGCTCTCCTACCCCTCTTGAATGGACTTTCAATTTGCGTCCTAATTTTGTACCATTATTGAGAAATGGTGATTCTTTTGATTAAGAATACTAGTTAAATCTGTGTGAGATTAAGAAAAACATGTTGAGTGGCATGAACAATTTGGCTTTAGGGTGGAATCCCAAAACATGTTTTTATTGTTTGGGTAATGGGTATCGATTTCTGTAATTTATAATTTATAAATTGATTTGGATTTCTATTGTTTAAATGGAAAAGATAAATAGTGTTATGTATCAATCCGCAATTTTTCTCTTGCTTCTTATGGAAAGTCTCAGCTTGTTTTCATTCAAGCTAACAGGCTGAGGCTTTTGCCCTGTAATTATGGTTATAAACTAATTTCTTCTAACAGTTGAAATAAACAAGGTTTTGGTTCAAAAGAAATTAAGAAATATAAATACTCCGTCAGCAGAGAGTTTATTCCTACTTCAATTTCTATCATATTGCATTGCAGTCTGTAGAATAGAATAATGTAGGGCTAAGTGGAAGGCAGAAGTGCAATTAATTAATGGAGCATTAGGAGAAGAATTATATATACTTTTGCTTCTATTACTATATGAGAAGGAATATATTTATTTATATTTGTGTTTTGGTGGAACAATTAAATTTATGTGTTGATGCTGGTGGAACAAAAAGGAGTTGGTGATCTTTAGATTTTAAAATAATTATGCTGGAAAAAGAATTCGATGTTTGATTTAGGTGAATTGTGGTTCCAGTGATACTGATAAATGTGTACTATGCTGGAACCAATTCTTAATTACTTTGGAATAATGTTGAGTTCGGTGGTTTAACAACTCCCAACTAATCACATACCTAATTCATATTGTTTTGTATGTGTTAGATTTTACTGGATGCTTTTTATTTCTAATGGTTCACTCTACTGTTGTTGTGTTAGAGAAAACAGGTTGGCAAACTTTTAAAATTAAGCTAGTGCAGATCCTAGTTTGAATGTTTGATTAGTTAGGGATTCCTTGATGTCAATTGCAGTATGGTGGTGCCTCTCATTTTGAACTTTGCATCAGTGGATGTTTCTTTCTGTTGGAATTTCAATTTATGAGCTGTTTTGAGTTTTAAGAAATGTTGAATTTTAGCAGTCTCATGAAGTGGTGGCAGATCAAAGAAAATCTGAATGGATTGGTGAGATGCTTTTGCTTCTTATCACTTAGTTTCCAAGTTCTTGAAAAGCTTGATCTATTTTCCTTATATTTTTTAAACAAATATGTGTTTATACAGCTGCATTTCCTGATCACAACAGTAAGGCGTCTTTATTTTTTTGACCGTGGACCATTTTTAAATTTGGGTTGGTTGACCGTGTACATGAATGGATTGGTAGATAAATTAGTTGTATATTTTGGGTTCATGTTGGAAGGGTTTGAAATTTGAATAGAGGAATATTAGATGGACTGTTTTGGCTTCTAGTTCTGCAATTGATTTCGGTTTAAGTTCAATTTTTTTTCTTTATTTATTATTTTGAGGAAAAGATGGTGGATTTTTGGAGCTAGATTTTCGGGGCTGTTGTGTGGGCTGTTTCGGGGCAGGTGTGGGGCTGTTTCGGGGCTGTTGTGTGGGCTGTTACGGGGCTGTTTTAAGGGTTGTTGTGTGGGCTGTTTCGGGGCAGGTGTGGGGCTGTTTCGGGGCTGTTTTGGGGCTGTTGTGTGGGCTGTTACGGGGCTGTTTCGGGGCTGTTGTGTGGGCTGTTTCGGGGCAGGTGTGGGGCTGTTTCGGGGCTGTTTTGGGGCTGTTGTGTGGGCTGTTACGGGGCTGTTTCGGGGCAGGTGTGGGGCTGTTTCGGGGCTGTTGTGTGGGCTGTTGCGGGGCTGTTTCGGAGTCGTGTTCGGGCAGCCTAGTCGAGCAGTTTTGGACAGTGTTTAGGCTGATCGAAACTGGTGTTACAAGCTAGATTAAGGGCTGTTTTAGCAAGGATTATTGAGCAGGTTCGTGGCCGAAGTTGGAGTACATTTGAGCAGGTTTGGGCAGCCTAAAAAGCTGGAACAAACTAATAACACTAACACTAACCCTAAACTTAAACCTAAATCTGAACCTAAACCTAAACCTAAACCTAAACCTAAATCTGAACCTAAACCTAAACCATAAACCTAATTCGTAACACTAACACTAACCCTAAACTTAACCCTAAACTTAACCCTAAACCCAACCCCAACCCCACCCCACCCCACCCCCACCCCCAACCCCAACCCCACCACAACCCCATCCCCAACCCCAACCCCACCCTATCCCCACCCCTACCCCCAACCCCACCCCACCCCTAAATCTAAAGGTCTTAATATTTTTTTATTTTTATTAAATGTTAGTATGTAATTAAAATGTTATAATTCTATTTTTATATTGTAGATGAAATATACATGTTAGTTTGTATGGTATGTATGCTAGTGTAAATTTAGCGTATTAATGTTTAAACATCGATTTATGTACGTTTGTTAGCTGGGTAGCCATGTTGATGCTATGAAATCCATGGTTGTAGTTTAATTGACTTTGAAATAAAAAAAAAGATAACTTTATGTAAGTTTGGGGGGTGTTAGTATAAATAGTAAGAAATAAAAGGGTGTTAGTGTAAATTTAGTGTATTAATGCTTAAACATCGATTTATATACGTTTGTTAGCTGGGTAGCCATGTTGATGTTATGAAATCTATGGTTGTAGTTTAATTGACTTTGAAACCAAAAAAAATAATTGTATGTACGTTGAGGGGTGTTAGTGTAAATGGTAAGAATTAAAGGGGTGTTAGTATAAATTTAGTGTATTAATGCTTAAACATCGGTTTATGTACGTTTGTTAGCTGGGTAGCCATGTTGATGCTATGAAATCCATGGTTTTAGTTTACTTGACTTTGAAACCGAACAACATAACTGTATGTACGTTTAGGGGGTGTTTGTGTAAATAGTAAGAAATAAATGGGTGTTAGTGTAAATTTAGTGTATTAATGTTTAAACATCGATTTATGTACGCCTGTTAGATGGGTAGCCATGTTGATGCTATGAAATCTATGGTTGTACTTTAGTTGACTTTGAAACCAAAAAAGATAATTGTATGTACGTTTAGGGGGGTGTTAGTGTAAATGGTAAGAAACAAAGGGGGTGTTAGTGTAAATTTAGTGTATTAATGTTTAAACATCGATTTATGTACGCTTGTTAGCTAGGTAGCCATGTTGATGCTATGAAATCCATGGTTGTAGTTTAATTGACTTTGAAACGAACAACATAACATGTACGTTGGGGACTTTGAAACCGAACGTGCTTACTTTCAAGCAACATTTATTCCATTTCTTCTCTTTCCATTCCTTTGGTTTAATACTCATATTGGGGGTGGGGGAAATGGGGTTTGACCATTTTTGTTATTATTATTAACTAATTGATTTTGGATAACTTGTACATGTTTAGGTTCATCCAACAAAAAAAGCAAAGAAATGATGATTATGCCATAAATGTATTCCTATGGTAAGCTTCTAAAGCTTCTTGTTTGATCATATGAAAACAATGACTTATTTTTTCTTGTTGATTTTTAATCAAAATAGTAATTTTACTTGGACAGGTTTTCTAGTTGATTGCCGTGAAGATGAAATTTTTTTTATACTCATGTCGTAGGATTTTTTTAATTTTATTTTTAGTTTTTTTTATTAGATATAGTTTACATGGATTTGTATAAGTTTAAATTTACAAGTTAACTCTAGAAACAAGTTTTTAGTATTAATTGTTATGTATAATTTACATGGATTGTTGTAATAACATTTACAGTTTGATGTTTTTAAATTGATTTTATATTATTGTTTATTTTGTATCTTCGCTTTGTATTAATTGTTATATTATCGGTACAAAAATTTATAATAATAGTATTTTTGGGGGTTTTTTTTAAATTTTTTACATTATTAGCGTGAATTGCTTGAAATTAAAATTTAATAAAATTTTAAACGCCTTTAGCGACGGAATTTTCCGTCGCATTTGAAAGTCAATTTTAATTAATTTTTAAGCCTTTAGCGACTAAATTTTTCCGCTGAAATTCAATTTTAATTAATTTTAAGCGCCTTTAAGCGACGAATTTTCCGTCGCTAAGGCTTTTGCTTGACGGAATCGGTCGTCATCGCCATTTGACAGATTAGCGACGGAATGGCGACGGAAAAATTCCGTCGCTGGTGGCCTTTAGCGACGGAATTTCGCCTTTAGCGACGGAAAATTTCGTCACTAAAGGTCATTTTTCTAGTAGTGGACACACTAACTAATAAATATTTAAACACAAAATTATTCACAATAAAAAATACTCCCTCCATCTCAAAGTTGTCTTGTTTGATCCGACACATGAATTAATAAAAAACAATTGACTTCATTATTAATATTGATATGATGTGTAATTTTCTTTAAAATCCATATATATTCATGTGATTCATAATTAAAGTACGAGAAACAAGTAAAAATCGAATGATGAAAGTGTTGTCCTAAAAAAAACTTTTAAACTAGACAAAAAATTGGGACATTCAAAAAAGGAAAACATGACAATAATTTTAGGACGGGGAGAGTAAACAAAATCTAAAAACTTAAACTATTAATTAATTAACAAAATAATCATCCATATCAAATTATTATTTATTTATTAAGTAGAAAGTGAGATTAAGGACCATTTTTTGGGGTAAAAAATCAGGACCCTAGGCGGCTGCCTAGTAGAGATGTTAATAGGGTCGAAAACCGTAGGTCCAAACCGAAACCGTTAGGTTTTTGACCGGATAAACCGAAACCGTCAGAGTTGAAATTTTAGATGGACCGGTTAAGCCGGACCGTTTAGGAACCGAAACCGTTAGGGCCAGACAAAAAACCGTTAGGGTTGAATCGGAAGGCGACTTGCATACGGTTTAGTATATTTAATAATATACGGGACGAGTATAATATCGAAAACCGTTAAGGTTGGACCGATTAACAGCTTTAATATAGTTAGTATAATATATGAGACGCGTATAATATGCTGAAATAAGCGGACAAGCCTCGAAATTGGGAAAAAACGCACAAGTTTAATCATTGGCTGGAAACAGCAGGTTTGAACCGAAACCGACAGGGCTAGACCGAAACCGTTAGGTTTTTGACCGAACAACAGTGATAACCGACTAAACTGAACCTATTCTGGACCGGAACCGTTAGGATTGGACCGAAACTGTTAGGGTTGGACCGATTAACATCTCTACTGCCTAGTGAGCCTATGCTAGGGCCGGTCCTGGTTTAGTGTAGTCCTTTTCAAGAAATGTTGTCCTTAATATAGAGCTAATTAAATTTGCAGCTTCATCCATTGATCTCTCTCTCTTCTCTTCTTCTCTCTCTACATATATATATCTCTACATATAATCTTATCTTTATATCTACGTATAAAAGTTAAGGTTGTTTCTTATAAATTAATAATTAGATAAAAATAACCATTCACCAAATAACCCTTCACCAAATAAATTACTCATCATTTAATTAATGACAAAACAAGTAAATTTACCATAACAAAAATAAATGTTTTGACAAAAATAGCCGTAACTATAATAAATCACTTACTATTAATTAAGGTTAAACAAGTAAAATTTTCATATGCTAATTAATTCCATGAATAATTAAATAACAATTTGATCTCTTAACTTGTACATATTTTAAAGTTAGGTCCTACATTATTGAATTCTATTAATTTCGTCTTGTTTTTTGATTTTGTTATCATTTTCCCCTTCTTACCATTATCGTTACAAATATCGTCCAATATATTCTAAAGTAACAAAAATACATTTACTCAAGAGACTAATTAAAACTTTATTCGAAACTAAAAAAATATTTGAAACTAAAAAATAATATAGTTTTATTTCTTAAATATATATGCTCAGGAAAGACATTATTAGATGTATATAGAAAATTGTAACTATAATAATAGATATGTTGGTGAGTATTAAAGTATTAAGTAAATCTGTAGTATGTTTAGTTATTACCCATTAATAAGCCAAGAGATATGAGTTAAGAAAATATGTCATAATGTCAATAAGATGAATAAAATGAAGAACCAATTGATGAATCTATGCGTTTTGTTAGAAAAGAAAGTTAAAATCTATTGTTTACTTCTTTGAATTTTCAGACTACTACAAACAACTTTTAAAACTATCACTTGTCCCTAACTTATAGATATTACAAACAAAACAAATGTTAGTAATCACAAATAACCGGATTCAAAATATTTTACTCCTTTCCATAACTGGCTTCCAACCTCTTAACCTCATTTGGTCTTAACTTGCTTGCTCATCTTCATCGGATTCGAGGTAGTTACATGCATGTGAGAATCTCTTTATTCCCTCCTCTAGCTATCGATTTTCTTTCTTCTACCTCAACCCTCCTTTTATTGAAAGAGGTTGTCACCAACCGATATCCTTTTAAGTAGTCTCATCCTAAAATTATATTTTCTCCTTACTTAGTAATTTGCACCGAAAGTGGATTGGAACTAAGAAATGAGAGATGTTCAAAGAAAGAAGTTTGACTAAACGAAAGTTAAAGATATTCTATGTCTCCATTTGAGCAAAGCGAGGTGAGTGCGTTTCTTGGTGATGGTGATAATGTTTCTGACGACTGCAAGGATGGTGGTGCTAGGGATGGTGACGACTACGATTGTAAAGATGACATTGGTGGTTTAGATAAAATACAACATTGTGAGATTTTCAAATCATCAAATTTTCAAAGCTCCATATGGGCTTTAGTTTCAATTTGAAAATTTGAAAAATTAAAAAATTGAATTTGAGTTTGTAAAAAGTGAAATTTAAGGATGTGGTGGTGGTGTGTCCTAGGGAACAAACTAGAAAAGAATTATAAAATGAGATGTGAAAATGACACAAAACTTAGGTTAGGTGGAAAAGTGAGACTATATAGATACTTTGAGGGAATTTCATATTTTTAGTGTAAGTATATACATTGGGGTTAAAAGTTTGATTTCTTTAACACAATATATTATTTTCTAAAGGAAGTCATAAATTCCAGAAACGACTGCAAGGATGGTGGTGTCAGGGGCGATGATGACAACGATTGTAGGGATAACAGTGGTGGTTTAATTTAGATGAAATATAACATTGTGAGATTTCCAAATCATCAAATTTTCAAAGATCCATATCGGTTTCAGTTTCAATTTAAAATTTTGAAAAATTAAAATTTTGAATTTGGGTTTGTAAAAAGTGAAATTTAAGGATGTGATGGCGGTGTGTCCATAAATGATGACTTTTGCAAATGAGTTACTTTGAATGTAGGAGTAAGGAATTAGAAAAGGAAATAAAATCAAATAAAAAATTAACTTTTGTGCTAATGGTGAAATTTAAGGTGGTAGTGGTGGTGAGTGTATGAATGATGAAGTTGACCGAAAACAGTGAAGGATAAAATAATAAATTAAATAAATTAGTGTGTTTCTTGGCGATAGTGATAACGTTTCTAACGACTGCAAGGATGGTGGTGTTATGGTCAGTGACGACTGTGATTGTAGGGACGACAGTTGTAACACTCGGATTTTGTTTTTTAATTTATATCAAGATTAAATGGTGAAGTTTAAATATTTATTTTCGGTTAAGTTGACCTTAAGTGCATCCCTAGATGACTAAGGGACCTTTAGGATTAACTTGAAATTGTTTTGGAATAAGTTTAGCATACCATTGCACGAGTTTGAATTGATTTTCGGTTTGGGCCGCGTATTCCCGCAGCCTAAAGACAACTCGTAGTAAATTGACCACAGTTTAGTGTAGAGAACTCGAAATTGAGATCCGTTTGATGCGTTAGAAACTAGACTTCAAGAGCTTTGATGGATATTGTTGAAAAAATTGCGGGCCAGTCCATTTTTTGAAACATTTAATCGCTAAAGTACACCATTTTTATTTTCAACCAGAAAAAGTCACTGTTGTTTCTCATTGTATCTTGATTTGCATTTGTTCATTCATTACATTAGGTTCTATGCTTAGTGGCTAATTGGGTTGCGTACGAGTTAGTGTGGCAACTGTGTATAGAACTTTGCCTTAGAATAGTTTTATAGGCTTCACAGTTCAAGGAAGACTTCAATGAAGGCTTCACCTGAAGACTTCAATCGTGCACCTTTGCACTTGTTCAAGCATGACGTGTCCAGTCATCAAGCTTTTAGTGGATTAATTAAATTCAACCTTTATCAGTTTGAATTTGAATTAAACCAATCTTCTTTCAACACTTGAATTCTCAGACACGTCCCTCCAGTTTTTCCGAAAAGCATGAAGACTTTCGCCTCCTAAAAAGTGACAGAGCAGGTAAACAGACTGTACCAACTATAGCATGTCTACAACTCTGATTGCTCACCTACCAGTTGCTGCAAACAACTATTCACCATTGCCTGATCAGTATCAGTTGAAGAAGAAATCGACAGACAGCTCCAGACATTTAATGCATTCAACCTAATAGAGTTGTTACTCTCTTCATCTTCTCCAATGATCTCAAGAATGCCCCAGCTATAAATACTGTCATTAAAGACTGAATAAACAATGTTCTGAATCTTCCCAATAACATCAAACTTTATATACTCAATGCATTCAAGAGATCATAAACTGACCAACGAAGTCCTCAACAACAATAAGAAGATCTGCATCAACACTTTATCTTTTGCTTCTTATTGTTGTTCTTTATTCTATTCTTCTGCACATTGAATATTCTGTTTTGTCCAGATATTCAATACCCCTAACCCCAAACACAAGTCAAATAATTTGTACATGATCTATTTAGAACTAGTGGAATAAATAGTGCACATTTAAATCCAAGGTTGACTACCTTGGTGGTGGACGTAGCACTCTTTATAGTGCAAACCATCTCAAAATACTTGTGTTATTATTTCTCTATTGATTACTGCCTTAAACTGTTCTCCCCTCCTTTAACTTATTCCTTCGGCAGTAGACTTAAGTATTCAGTTAAGTCTACCGGTAGTGCTTCACCGACAGACTTGAAATGTCTTCCTTAAACAAGACTTCCGCTACTTCAATCTTCTTAATAGATTGCAAGTGCTTGTTTTAGGATTTACTTTAAAAAAAATTCATGTTAAATAAGCTATTCAATCCCCCCCCCTTAAAAAAAATTTCATGTTAAATAAGCTATTCAACCCCCCCCCTTCTAGCTTATTAATGTGCCATTTGGGACTAACAATTGGTATCAGAGCTTAACTCTTCGAAAACTAGTTTTTCCAAGATTAAACTCTTGAGAGACACGATCCAATGGCACAAACACACTACATGCTACCTACATCAAATGCGAACCACGTCCCAATATTGGACGAAGGCCATTTCGTTGTATGGAAGTATAAGGTAATGCGTTTTATGAATTCTATTGAAAACGGGTTATGGAAGTGCGTACTAGCAGGACGTCGTGTACCAATGAAGGCAAATCTTCTAGCATCCATTACTGGAAATCCTACTGAAGTACCTAAAGAAGAATCTGAATGAATAGAGTTCGATAGAAAGCTAGTAGAGCTAGATAGCAAAGCCATCAACATCATAACTAGCTCACTAGACACTAGCACTTACCAACAAGTTATCCGGTGTACTTTTGCCAAAGAGATGTGGGAGGCTCTTGTCGAATACTTGGAAGGAGACCATGACATAAGAGACAACAGAAAGTATACCTTCACCCAGTAATTCGACTCCTTCAAAAAGGATCCCAAGGAGACCTTGAGACAAGCTTACGATCGCTTCAGTGAGGTAATAAATAGCTATTTTTCTCTCGGTAAAACCTATGACAAAAAGGAAATGAACATGAGATTTCTAGGCTCTCTAGGTAGTCTGTGGCATGTTAAGACCACTGCCATGAAAGAATCTAAAATCATAAACGAAATGACTCTCCGTAGTCTTTACACAAGTTTAAAGGTTTACGAGCTCGAAGTTAGTCAAGCTTTAGAGCAGGACAAACTGTTCAGAACTGTGTCCTTGTCTGCCATGGTTCAAGAAGATACTCCAGTTGAAAACAAACCTTCTACTTCCTCAAATGAAAACGATTTTCTTTCAAATGAACAATTTGCTATATTTGTAAAGCATTTCAAAAAGTTTGCAAAATATGGAAGGAAGGACACGCACCAGCAGCCCTTTAGAAAAACTGCTGATAGCTCATCTAACAATGAGTTTTTGTGTTACAACTGTAGAAAACCTGGTCACTTCGACTCTAAATGTCCAAAGCCAAAGTTTGAGGCATACCGAAAGCCTACCTATAAAAACTTTCAAAAACAGAAAGGTATGCTGGCTGAGGATATTAAAGAAAAACAAGTTGCTACATGGTTTAAGACGGACTCAGAAGAGGAAGAGGACGATTGTGAGCAAGCCAACATATGCTTAATAGCTCATGATTCTGGTCCCACCTATGACTCTGAACATGAAGTCGAAATCCCACCTAGTCCCTTCATTAAAAGTGAGATCAAGCGAAAAACTTGATGAAGAACCGCTTCAAAGATAATCAAGAAATGCTTGAAGAGTTCAATTCCTTTGAGCCTTATGTAAAACTCGCCAAGAACTATGAGAAGCTTCTGAGAAATCTCTTGGCCTAAGATTCAAACTCTCAATACGCCAGACACCCCAAATTGCACTCTATTTTATATTGTCAATTAAATATTACGAAGTGTACTAATAATTTTCTCTTACATGTTTCAGGAATAAAGATACGAAAAGACAAATAAAACAAAAAAGAAAGAAAATCAAAAAGAAAAGAAACAAAAAAAAAAGAGAAAGAAAATCGAAAAGATAAAACAAAAAAAGAAAAAGAAAAGAAAAACAAAAAAGCAAAAGAAACGAAAAGAATAAAGAAAAAAAAAACAAAAAGAAAACAAAACCAAAAGAAAACAAAACCAAAACCAAAAGAAAAAGAAAAAAAAAAGAAAAGAAAGAAAAAATCAACCGCCCCCCTTATTTCTCCCTCCAGCCGGTCACCCACCATTCCTTTCCCACTAAGATTAATCCCCTGTATAAATACTCCCTCATTTTCCTCCTACTGACTTACTCCCTCATTTTCTCTCACAAACCCAATCCCACAATCTCTCTCTCACAATTTCCCTCAGCGAATTCTCTCTCCAGCCCTCACTCTCCATCCGGCCCAAACTCTTATAATCCCTCACCCTCACAAATACCCACCAGCCGCCCCTCCCTCACAAACCCACTCGCACATATACTCCCTCCTGTCGCCCCACTCACACACACAATATACTCCCTCAAAATCAACAGCCCCACTCACTCACACACACTTATAAATAAACTCCCTTTCCAGCCGTCCCCTCCCTCTCATACCCGCACACACACACACCACCCGCACGCACACACACACAAATACACGCACACACAAAAATACACACAAACACACAACCTACCGTTACGCTGCCCGATTTTTGACAACAAAATCAACAAATACAAGCAGTCACGCTGCCCAAATTCACACAAACACACAACAACAACAACACACAACACACAACACACAACACACAACACAACAACCACAACAACAACAACAACAACAAAAAGACTCCTCTCCCGAGAAGGACAGAAGCGAAGCACACGCCGCTCTAAAAGGTAAATGCTTTTAAGGGCTTTTTATTTATTTATTTACTTTCCAGCCCATTTATTATTTAAAGTTGTATTTTAAATCCCGAATGTAGCCAATATAAGCCGTTGTCGCCTGATTAGATTAGGAAATATTATGTAAAAGAGCCGTTATAATGACCAAATATTCTTAAATATGTTTGTAATTATTGGAAGGAGGACGCGAGTCCAGAATAATGTAGCCACGAATGTATCTGCTTAATTTTCCCTTGTCAAAATAAGACCTTATTTATTTGCTAGATTAATATAACAATGGGCATACTTACCAAAAACGCTTTGAGATCGAAGGGCGAGTTGGGTGCCTAGCACCTTCCCAACTCGTAACTTAGCCCCCGAACCCTCTTTCTAAAATCTCTGGTTTTCTTTTCTGGTTTTCCTTTATTTTTGCCTTAAAATAAAGGTGGCGACTCTAAAACTTTCGGATCCAAAGGCCTCGCAACATAGCTCCCATAGCGATCCGATTGGGCCATAAGGCTATTTTAATAAATCCATAAGTGGGGCCGCAATATCTTTTCTTGCACTTCTCTATTTTCCCCGAAAGATAAAAGGGGAGAATGAGAATGGAAAGGTAATGCATTCCATATCCCGTTATCCCCGAAATAAGGGATAACCCGACATGAGGAAACCTTTAGTTCCCATTTTGGATACAAAATCCACTCAAGGCAACCGAGGCACATTCCAACGTGCTAATATAACTCCTCTCGCACTTTGGATTTCGCCTTCCCTAAACAAGGGAGGGTGGAACGAGCAGCAGTGGTGTCCCGCGCCAAGCACCCCTAAACAAGGGTGCGCGGGGCGCGGGGCACGCCCCTGAAACTCACAAGCATGACTGTGGGATTTTTCTTTTGTCACGCCTCCGACTTTCTTTGGAAAATCTTTTCCCTCTCGCACTGCTTTAATTACAAAATTTGTAATTAATAGGGATAGATAGTTTCCCCACTTTTTTTCTATTTCTTAATGTGATGTGCTTGCTTGCTCAAGCCAAACTAAAAAGCCGAGAAAATCCACACAAACAAAGAAGAGACCATAATCGTTTCTATTTTTCTCTGCTTATATATCTCAGAATAAATAAAGATTTTAATGCTTTCTAAATACCACACACGCGCATACGCATATAGCTATATTCGAATCTGCACTCCTACACCATGGCCACTACCCCCCTGCATGAGCCAACGTTAGAACGCATATAGACTCTCAGACACTTCATCGACCGACCGGCTTTTGCAGATCTCTCGAATCTGTGAGCCACCGTAAAAAATGTATATAAAAAAAAAGTCAAAAAAATATATATATATAAAAATGCACAAGTAAAAAAATGATGAAAAAAAAGAAAAAATTGCGCAACAAAAAAAAAAAATAATAATAAACATGGGTCGATTTATTATTCTCTCGATGCTCGACTCTAGACCATTTCGAATGGTGGATCTTGGAAAGAGTATAGGCCCTTCGCCTCGGGACCACCTCCCCTGGGGAGTCGAAAGGCGGTGTGGAATACGTTGGTCCTATACTCGGAGAAAGAATCCACTGCTCCAAGAAAGTCCTCGAGATCGCCAAAATAAAGGTGTGCTTATCCTGGCCAACCTAGTAGGAAACAAACAATTAAAATAAAATACACTAATAAAGGCACGCTGCATCCAAACCAAAAAGCCTTCACCACCTTCTCCGATACCTCCATAACTCATTTTCCTCAAATCCGTCCGAACTTAAAAGGCAGATAGTAACCGCCTGCTATCACCGGAAATAAATGCTGCGTAAATCGAATGTAGGTATCCGTGACGATCGCACAATGGCATAATCAAGACAAAAAAAAAGATCCGAAGCATTATGGCAAGCAGAAAGTGAGCAATCCCTCAAGAAGCATCAACCTTCCATGTTCCTCCAAATTCACTCCCACCAAAACCAACCCATCGATGCCTATTATTACCAAAATTTAAACCCTTTTTCATCACACCCTCCTTATCATACCCAAAGTCCTTACCCACCCAATATCCTTATCCTACCCAATATCCATATCCAAAACCCCAAAATCCACCAAATTCCAATATCTATATCCCCGCCCAAAACCCTTACCTGTACACCACAAATTTTAAATTAACCCAAACTTTCCCTAACCCCGCCAAAGATATACCAAAACCCAACTCTCCCGCCTCGCCAAAATGGAGGCCGACATCGAAAATTTGAAAATCATGATGCTTAGAATTCTAAACCAAGAAATTTCTAATGAAAATTTGGGGAACAATGCCTTCCCTGGTATGATGGATAAAGGCACTCCCTAAAAAAAAAAACTCCCCGCTGAGTTTGGGTCTACTTCTAATAAACTTCGCAGAGCTAGTATACTACTTACCAATTCCACTTTGACGCCTCGCAGATCGGTGGACTACTTTGGATATATTACCCATATTCCTTTCCCTAGCCTTACGGATTTGGTCATCTACCAATCCACTCCCTAAAATCGAGTACCCCTCTATTCCTTTCCCTAGCCTTACTTGATTTGGTCATCTACCAATCAGCCTCCCTAAAATTGAGGATCTCAAACCCCTGTGTCCTCAATAATGTAATAAACCCCGACGGTGTGCTTTTAATAATAATCTAAACGCTCTTTGCTTATTCCTTAGTTGCACTTACATTAAAAGACGATTAAATAACTATAATAATGAGTCATTTAAAAGGACCAAAAAAAAACATGTTTGCTTGAGCTTGAAAGTCATGAGAGCCGAGACATCATCAACAACAATCAAGACCGATCCACCATCAACTGGGCTGGACAATGAAATCAAAAGAAGTCGACCGACAACTACCTCGCAAGGTTCCAAAAGAACACCACCCATGGATCCTTTCAAAAGTTCGTGGACATGCTTACCTCGGGTTCTATGAAGATGTGTCGGGTAGACCCGCTATAGTCAAACACCGACCCTCATATGTCCTGGATGCTCACCTAATCGACAAAAGCTCTACCGCATCAAGTCGAATGGTCACTACAAGTTGAAAAAAAAAGAAAAAAAAAAAAACATGAAACGCCCACATGTCAACTTATTCTAAAAAAAAAAAGAGAAGAGTAAAAAAAAAAAGAGAAGAAAAATTAGAAAAAAATACCCGATCCGATCATTCAAAATAGTGACCATTCCCAAATCTAACAACAAAGATGTTGAGCTATAGTCAAATCAAAAGCAAATAGGAGACCAAGAAAAGACCTCATCCCTTAGGGGACCTATCGCTATCATGTCATGCCGTCTGGCTAAAAAAATGCTGGCTACTTATCAAAAGGCTACTTACCCCCTCTTCCTCGATGTGTCGATAATCGTCTAAGAGATCCTGGCAGAGATGTCGGCTCACAAGTAAAAAGAAAAGACCTTGTTCAAATTCCAATTCAATGAACTTAAAAGGTATTATGCTCGAACCACCCTATCCGCAAGTGCTTCTCTCCAAATCGCTTAGGCCGAAACCCGAAAGGGCGGCCTAGGACAAAAGTTAGGCATTTAAAAAAATGAAAAATGAAAAAGAAGAATAAGGGCTCGCTAGGCGAAACACGAAGGGCGGCCTAGCAAAAATTAGAGCACAAAAACACACACACACATTTATTCAGCATTAAAATAAGGCGCTAGGTTGAAAACCCGAAGCGGCGGTCGCAGTAAAAGTTAGAGCCAAATAAAATAATATATAAGGAGAATAAGGAGAGGGAAGACACTCTTTGAAACCTCCGACATCTTACCTCCGGCCAAAGATGCAAGGGGCTCGATTGACAGAAAAGAAGAAGAAACCACCACGTGAAAGCTCACAATAAACACTAAAATATAATATTACAGTCCTAAGGTGCAACTTAGGAATAATTGCTAAAGAAATTTAGGTTATACATTAATTGCATGTACATATCTATTATTGCCTCTACCCCCTTTGTTTCCCCAAAACTATCCTTCATTTGCAGCTTAAGCTCTGTGAGCAAACCACATCAATGTCCGTGGGCGTCCGCCTCCTACTGTCCCATATACTTTTGCAAGGCATGTAAAAGGCTCGCCTCATAAGGAGCAGCACCGTATGTCCTCGCCCCTATTCATCATCCGGTGTTGCCATTGTTCCGGGCAATTAAACAACTTGATCCCGATCATTCATCGCCGCTTTGTTCGATTATGAAGAAAGTGCAGTGGATTATGAAAATAGTCTTTATGCCAAGTATATAGACTCGAACAATTATATGGCCAAGGAGG